>JH792527.1:65304-84081 GCA_000291705.1 Sphaerulina populicola P02.02b
GAAAAGAAAAACACTCCGCCGTTCATATGGGTATTTGGGAATAAGTAAATAAATCTCCATCTCCATCTGCACCAATATCTATTGCAGATACTCGCCATTGGTCTCCTTGTGAATCACATCAAACATGGGCTTTGCACCGAACCAGCCCGCTCGTGGGGTACCGACGGTGCGGTAGGTGTATCGCGCCTCTTCTTCGCCGACGTGAATGGGCTTCTCGCCGCGTGGGAATGCAGCGGCCTCGGCCATGAGCTGGGAGTGGCAGCACCTCTCGAGCGATACGAACCAAAAGATGGTCTGGTAATGAGGAGGAAAAAGGGAAAAAAAGTAAAAAAGTCAGTACACGCTCTGCTGCTCGGTATGCTGTAAAGTGATATGTGCATAGTAGCTTACCTCCTCAATGGTCGCTCCGACAGTCAATAGACCGTGGTTTTGCAGCAGCGCAGCCTTCTTGTCGCCCAAGCATTTTGCAATGTCCTTGCCTTCCTTCTCCGCCAGAACAACGCCGTTGAAGCTGTCGTATACCACATGGTCGTTGTGGAAAGCGCAAGCGTCCTGAGTCAACGTATCCAGCTTGCGTCCCAGAGAACAGAAGGTGCGGCCATAGATGGAGTGGCTGTGAGCAGCACAGTTGACATCAGGCCGTGCAGCGTGAATGGCCGAGTGAATCATGTAGGCAGCGGTGTTGAGGAGACGGCATTCGCCTCCATCGATGACTTGGCCGGAGTGGTTGACCAAGATGAGATCCGACTTGTTGATCAGAGAAAAGGCCAGGCCAAATGGGTTCACCCAGAAGCAGTCCTGTGTGATAGATACATCAGTCACTCTCGAAGAAATCACCACATATTACGTCCCGGACTCATGATTAAGGTCACTCACGGGATCCACAGGGTCACGGAGAGTGATGTGACCCGCAACACCCTCATCAAAGCCATACTTGCCAAAGATGCGGAATGCAGCCGCGAGACGTCCCTTCAGGTACTCTCGCTCCTCGTATTTGTCTTCGAACTGTGGAGGTCTACAGAGGAGTCGGGTGTGTGTAAGGTAAGCTCAAAGTCGAATGGATATCGCATATACTGTTGTGAATCTAACACACCTCGGAAATGTGCTCATCTTGCCCTGTGCAATGCTCTTCTTGACGCCGGGCTCATGAGGCGCCTCGCCGTCGTTCACGGGTACGGTGTGGCCATTGCTGGTGACTGCCTCGGTGCCGCTAGTGTTTTCTTCGAGGTGAGGTGCCATGATGATGATGATGATGATGATGATGATGATGATGATGATGGGTGGTGTTATCTATGTTCGGGTGAGGGAGAGAAAGAGAGAGAGAAACTGAGAGAGAGAAACTGAGAGAACCAGAGAGAAACAGAGAGGAGGTAAAGGTACAAAAGAATGTCAGCTCAACTGTGGAAGCCGACTTTGCCGTGCTGCTGTTTGGCTCCGAGGAGGAAGGTAGAGGTATCCCGTGTACGCCTATCGACGCTAGGAGGTAGCAAGTACATGTATCTCTTGCCTAGGAAGTGGAGGAGAAACCTGTTGCCCCGCATTGTCACGGGCCTGGCGCCGCTTAACTTTATGTAATCAACTTTTGGAAACAGCTTACCTTTGCCTGGTACCTGGTTAGACCAGAGTGAAGTAGAAACAGTCCATACGAAATACGAAATTTTGTGGGCAGTATAGTTGCCACTCGCTCAAATAAACGCCTTGAGGAATGGATGGTCCAGTTTGCAAAGCAGCATCCGACTATTCAAGCAGTCTCAACTCCGCTCCGTCATCACATGCTCAATCAAAAGTCTCATCGGCATCCTCGAAGTCGTCCTCCTCAGACTCCTCCTCCTCCTCTTCTTCCTCGTCACTGTCGACCGCATACTTGGACTTGGTAGTCGTCGCTGCAGCACGGCGGGATCTCGCAGCGGGCTTGACCACGCTATCTTCTTCATCAACATCATCATCGTCGCTCAGAATCTCGTTTGCGATTTGATCCACATCGTCGTCCTCCTCCTCATCATCATCATCATCAGACGATGGCAGCTTCTTCTTAGATGCTCCTGGTTTAGCCTGTGCACTCGCCTTCTTCGCAGCATACGCCTTTGCTGCTGGAGACAGCGCGGGAGGCTTCGCCGCAATTGGTGCTGGCGCCTTCTTAGGCTTCAGGGCAGCAGCTTGCTTTGCCTTGGGAACAACCTTGGGCTTGGCGGCAGGCTTAGTTGGCATTTCAATGTCCATCGAGTCCTCGTTGTCCGACAAGATGGTTCGGTTGGCGACCTTTTGAGGCGAGTTCTGTGCTAGCTCAGCCCAATTCGTCTCGTCATCAGAGATGTCAGCCAGCGTCTTCTTGCTCGTTTTCGTCTTCAGGGCGTGGCTGCTGGTTGGCAGGGAGGCTGCGGGCGCACTCGTGTGGAACAGGCGAGATCCTTGGGCGTCAGTACTAACATTACCAACGCCCTTGACCATCTCACTGACATCTGCCAGCATGTCGTTCCCGGCGTCAGATTCTGAATCCTCATCAGAGTCCATCGTGTACTTCTTGGCTTTCTGAGCTGCTGCTCGACCGCCCCGAACCGGAGCCGCGACAGGCTTAGACGCGGCCTCCTTAGCAACCGCCGCAAACACATCTTCGTCATCATCCATATCGACATCCGAATCGATGACCTTCTTCTTCGAGCGAGCAGCCTTCTTTGCAGGCGCAGCCTGGAGTGAATCCGTGTCCGTGTCTTCGGTAGGCTTTTTTGGCCGACCGCGAGCCTTCGCCGCAGCGGGTGCCTTCTCGACCTTGATGAGAGGCTCGGCTTTCTTGAAAGCCTTGTCCAACGTGATCTGCTTCGCATTCGCAGCTGTGGCGACGGGCTTTTGCTCGACTCCATTGACTACGGGATAACTGCCAGCAGGCTTGACCTCTCCACTCATCGCCAGCAGACCGCCGATTGCCGTTGACTTTGTAGTCTTCGTAGTCTTTGGTTTCTTAATGGTGAATTCTTCGTCAGAGAAGTCATCGCTGTCACCGGCCTTCCGCTTCTTGCTAGCTTTGCCGGCAATACCAAGCTTGGCCGATGCACGACGTCCCTTTCTCTTGATGTCCTTGTCACGCTTTCTCTCCTCGTTCTCTGCGTTCTGCCACGATTCCCGTAGAGCTTGCAGATCACTTTGCCAAAGTTCCTGGACAGACTTCCTCGTCAGGTCGTCGATTTCTTCTTCCTTATCGCCGACTTGTTTGATCAGCTTATCCACTCTTTCCTGTGTCAACGACCAGATGGCCATGCCGAGAAGGTAGTCAAAATCACCAGCACCAGCAGCGGTCGTGGCATCGTCTGACTCCTCATTGTCGTCCTCCATCGCGTCCTCCGTCTCGCCCGCCTTCTTGGCGTCAACGACTTTGGGAAAGCGAGCGAACCCAAGATCGCTAAGCTCCTGCACGAGCACAGACTTCTTCTTCTTGCTCACTACCAGCTTACCATCGATTATCATCTTTACAAACATGGCCTGGTTGTTGAGCTTAAGCAGCTCCTGTCCCATCTTCTCAAGCATCATCCTCTTGCGCTCGATATAAGCGTCGTGTCGGTGGAGATAGAACTCCTCCATAATGTCAAGAGTAGTGGCATATTTGTGGATGCGGCCATGCTGGTCAAACGCGACAAGATTGGATGTCGCCTGGGTCTTGGATAACTTGAAGAGCTCTTCCAAATTGTTCTCGTTCTCTCGAAGCTTCGTCTCGTCCATCTTGATGATGAAATGAACAGTCTCGGGTGTATTGTACTCCGTGTAGTCCTTGATGAAGGACGGGGTCTTCTCGGCCTTGATGATGTCTTCAAGCTTCTCCTTGAAATCCTGAGTCCATTGGAGCACAGGCAATTCAGTGATCTCCACCTCGTTGTTGCTAGTCTTGGCAATTCTACCTGGGAACTTGTAACGATCCTCGGCTAGTTGCTCGGTCTGCCCGGTCCAACCGCGATACCATGGCAGCATGGGTGTCATCGACTCTTTGGTGGCACCTGGTTGCATGCGGGCGATGAGATTGTTAATCACGTCGTCTGGGTTATGGCACGGTATAGAGGTGCTCCATCCCGTTCCGATACCTTCTGCACCATTGATGAGGATCATAGGAACGATTGGAAAGTACAGCTCCGGCTCGATCTCCTTGCCATCGTCAAGGTTAGGCTTCAGAAGAGGTTCGTCTTTCGGATCGAATATGTGTCGAGCAAAGGGTGACAGTCTCGTGTAAATGTAACGAGCGCTGGCTGCATCGCTACCCCCCTGAAGACGAGAGCCAAAATTGCCGCTGGGTTCCAGAATGTTCATGTTATTGGACCCCACAAAATTCTGCGCAAGCGCGACAATGGTTTGCTGCAGCGACGCATCACCGTATGCATATGCCGTAAGACCTGAGACCAGACCAGCAAGCTCAACGACCTTGATGTCCTTCTTCAAGTTGCGGCGGAAAGCAGTATACATGACCTTGCGCTGACCAGGCTTCAATCCGTCGATAACAGACGGAATGGAGCGCAAGTTGTCGGCCATGGAGAACAAAATCAGTTCTTTGTTGATGAAATCGTCATAAGTGATGTCGTCGGTGCTCGACATGTCCAAATAAGTACCGGGTACGAAGCCTTGGAGCCAGGTCTTGCGAGCATCGGCTCTCTTCTTGGAGAAGGCAAGGTCGATCAGTTCTTCTTCGTGATCCTGCATTTCATGGAAGCGCTTCAAGTGCCTATCGAGGTCGTTGAAGTAGATTTGAGCGTCTCGGGTATCGGAAGTTCCCAATCCCTTGTAGTACTTGTGCTCCCAGCCTTTGATGTGTCCTGGCTGCTCCCGCCATTTTTCATATTCGGGCATTGTGAAGAAGTCTTGCTTTGCCTTGGGTTTCTTAGGGTCGCCTTTCCACACCTTTACAATCGGTGTGATAAACTCCAGCAGAAAGCCCTTGAGCCTGAGCAATGATGGGTATTGCACCTGCAGAAAGTTGATGAGAAGACCCTTGATGTGAGAGCCGTCGTGATCTTGATCCGTCATGATCATGATATGTCCATAACGGAGGCCTTTGGTGTCAGTATACTGCTTCTTGTGCTGCAGGCCAATGAACTTCTTGATATTCTGAATCTCGGCATTCTTCGAGATCTGGTCCACGGAAGCATCGCGAACGTTCAGAACCTTACCACGCAGCGGAAACACTCCAAACAAATCCGGGTTGACCACGGCGCGACCTGCTAGTGCCAGCAGTGCGGCGGAGTCACCTTCGGTCAGGATCAGAGTGCACATGTGGCCGTCCTTGGTACCGGCTTTGTTGGCATCAGTGAGCTTGGAGTGATTCATACGCTGGCGCCGGTTACCATCTGACTTGGAGAGGACTTTGTCGGCCTTTTGCTGTGCAAAGTGGAGGATGTTCGTCACGACTTCCGTATTGGCGATGGCCTTCAAGAATTTCTCGGTGACCTGAGGCTTGCTTCCAAACGCGCTGACCTTGGTTGTGAGCTGCTCTTTGGTCTGCGATGTGAATGCCGGATTGACGATCAAGGCGTTTACGAACAAAAAAATGTGATTCCGGAGCTGGGCCTTCTTCAGCTTGACTCCGCCCTTGTTCTTCTTGTTCACGATCTGTTCAAGCCGGTCACAGATCTGGTCGGCGATGTAGTTGACGTGAGTCCCTCCGTTGGTGGTTGCAATAGAGTTCACGAAAGATACTTGCTGGAAGGAACCGTCCGAGACTGCAAAGCCGATCTCCCAGCGCTCGTGTGGGTTATCCGTCAGGATAACTTGCTCTGGTGCTGCACCGTCATTTGCCACATTCTCAGTCTTGATGGCTTTGGTGTACATTTCCATGTATTGCTTGAACTTGGTGATCTTGATTCTCTCGCCGTTCAGGTAGACTTTCACTCCCTTCGCCGTTCCCGCCATATCGTAGACTCGGCGCTTGACAAGTCCTTCAAAGTCCGCATCCATCTTGTCCATGCCGAATTTGCTAAAATCTGGTTTGAAGGTGATCTCAGTGTAGTCGTCGCCTTTGACTTTCGTGATTTTGGCCTTTTCCATGATACTCATGTTTTTGCGCCAGGTTTGAGAGTACTTTTGCTTGGTCTTCGAATCCACGGTCTCCAGCTTGAATTCGGTGGAGTAGATGTTCGTGAGCTTCGCACCGTAACCATTGCGACCACCCGTCACTTTCGCTTCGTCATCGTCGTAGTTGGAGGAGGTCAACAAATGTCCAAAAATCATCTCCGGAATCCAAATGCCCTCCTTGTCGTGCATCTCGACGGGAATACCACGTCCGTTATTCTTCACTGATATTTCTCCCTTCTCAGCGTCAACCGTAACACGCAGCTCGCTCATGTTCTTGTCACGCTGCTTGTTGTCCGCTGCATTCACCAGAATTTCGTCGAAGATCTTGTAGAGACCAGGCACATAGCTAACCTTGCGGTTCTCCATACAGTCCGTCTCGGAATTGTAGATCCATAACAGCTCCGTAGTGTACTCAACAGAGCCAATGTATGTGTCTGGACGCTTCAGAATATGCTCCAGCTGTGTCAGCTTCTGATACTGCTGCGACCCCTTCTTCGCAGTCGCGGCCACTGGCACGTCCATGAAGCTCTCGTTCTCGATTTCGACAAGAGGTTCCGATGCTACCTTCTTTTTCGGCGCTGGTGCTTTCTTCTGCGTCTTGCTCGAAGGTGGTGTGTTCGACAGCAGCGAGTCGTCGTCTCCGGAATTCAGGTCGGCATCAGAGTTCTCGGCGTCAGAGTCGGGTAGTGCGCGTTTCTTTGCAGCTGCTTTCGGTGCCGCTTTCGTGGTCTTGGTGAGTGTTGTCGATTTCGTAGCTTTCGGCTTAGCAGGTGCTTTTTTCGCAGGCGCTTTGGACGCAGCGACTTTGGTAGACGCCTTTGCTTTCTGAGTGAATGGAGTCAGCACATGAGAATGAGCTATGTGAGTTCCATCAGGGCAAAGTGAGCTGTAGACGTACCGTCTTTGGCACCGTCTCAGGCTCGAAATCGCTCGATTCCTGCACGTCGTAGTCTGAGGCGTCCATGGCCGAGTCGTCCATGTTCGCGTATTGTTTGGTGCTGCTACACGCGTCGCGCGCGTGGGGTGGAGATGCGCAGAGTGGTCGTTCAAAGGAGTGCAGCAGTGTTCATGGTAAGGTATGGAGAGGTAGGTATGAGGGAGGTGGTATGCGATTGTCCAGCAATCGGCGCGCGCGTGTTTACGGAGAGGCTGCAATTCGTGGTGTGGACTGTGGAATCACAGCAACTTGCATTTACCTGACCTAAGCAATGTTTGTTTTCCCTCACAACAGACTACAGTGCGGCAGGCGGGCGGGCCAACGGACCCTTAGGTAAGCAGTGGCGCGTGTACCTTACCTAAGCCCGAACCCTGGTGGCTTGTGGCATGTGGCTTGTGGCTCGTAGCTTGTGGCTCATGCACGTGACATGTACTTCACCTCAAGTTTGAACTACATGTAGGTACCTCCTACCTATACCTCTGTACAATGAGGCTCGACTGCCTTCTCCCAGCTGCCATTATTCACCCCTGAGCCCGCTCCTTTACGCAGGTGAAGGCTCTCGCTTATACCACCACCAGGAATGATCATTAACAGGATCACAGTCACTACTACGTCTTTGTCCACCAAGCCACTTCTGTTTTCATCTTTGTCTGTGCAGAGAAGCTGACCCGGTGATCAGTTGCTCAGCACGCAAAAATGGCTGAAAACGGGTCTGGAGTATCTCCTAGTTGCCAGATTATGACCACTATAGGGCCGGCTTTGCCACGATACTGCATCACGGCTCTGCATGCTACCTACCTAGGTACATTAACAACACATTGAGCACACACACCGAAGCACAAACATACCAAGAGCCTCCTGCCGGCAATGACAACGACCATGTCTCTGCGCACTCTCTATCTTCTCTGGTTGCCCATCGCCTTGTTGGGCCTAGTCCTCCCCTCGAGGGGACAGAGCAATGCTGCTCACATATTGGCTCGCAACGCTCTTGCCGACCAAATCGCTGCTCTTACAGCCGAATATGGCGCGAATGTGGACACCAGCCTGAGCGGCTACGATCATGACCTCGTCACCGAAGCATTGAAAGAGGGACAGCAAAAGCGCTCTGCCCTCCGTGCCCGCGAGATAATCGCTCAAGAAGCCACTGTTGTCAAGGCACAATTAGGCGATAATGTAGACACTTCGCTAGACGGGTACGACCTCGGCGATACGGAAGACGAAGATATCATTTCGAAACGTTCCGCCATTCTGGCTCGCGATGATATCGCCCAAGCTGCATCGGCTGTCACGTCTCAGTATGGAAGCAAAGTGGACACATCTCTCGAAGGCTACGATCTTGGAGACCTGGAAGATGACAACGCCAGTCAAGACACCGTCACAAAACGCTCTATCATCATAGCTCGCGAGGAAATTGACCAACAAGCGCCAGCTGTCAAGGCAGCATATGGCGATAAAGTGGATACGTCCCTGGACGGCTACGACTTGACCGATCTCGGCGAAGAAAAACGCTCCATCATTTTGGCACGCGAGGAACTTGCGCAAGAGGCCTCTGTTGTCGAGTCCCAGCTCGGCAGCAGCAAAGTCGACACCTCCTTAGAGGGGTACGACCTCGCTGCTCTGGACGACGACAACACACTCAGCACCCGTGACTTATTTGACGTTGACGAGTCGCTGCCAGGTGACACGCCAATATCAAGTCATCTCAAGAACTACGGCCCTGGCCATGAGACCGAGGATGACTCCAGCCTTTCACGTCGCAATGATCTTTTCGATGACGACCTCTACGTCGACTACGACGAAGACGACGAAGAAGAAGACGACTCCACTCTTACACGCCGCGACAATCTCACTCCAGACGAAGCAGACTTTCCAGCCGGCGTAGACTTCTCCCTCACAGGCTACGACGACGACTCTACCATAACCCGTCGTGATGACGATGACCCTGAAGAAGAAGAAGACGATGATGATGATGATGATGATGATGACGATGAGGACATCACATTCTGGGCCAACGAAGCACGAAAACGCGACTTTCCCGAAGAAGCCGACGACGACGACGACGACGAAAACGAGAATGCAGTAGTAGACTACGTAACAGATGATGCTACATCCAACGACCGCTACCACGACGACACCCCCGAAGTCATGAACGGAGGAGATGCATCGGCAGCACAAGCCACCACCGCTACTTCCACTGCGACTTTCACTGCGAACAACAAACAGGTTCGTAGTGCATCGTCATCATCGCCATCAGAAGGAGATGAGGAGGAGGAGGAGGAGGAGGAGGAGGAGGAGGAAGAAGAAGAAGAAGAGGAAAAAGGTGCTGATGGATTCATCAAGATTGTGAAGCGTTACTTGAATCACTGACCACCAAGAGAAAGATTGCACTTCTTCTGCCTGCTGAGTTTTCTTTGCTAAAAAAAAAACGGACCGCAGCTTCAAAAGAAAACAAAAGGGATATATATATATATATACATTCAGACCCCCAATCGAAGCAGATAGACGTGTATCGAGAGATGTAGTGTTTGATACAGTTTTTTCTACGGATGGAGACAAACCCTGTTTCGCCACGCGCCTCATGCCGACTAAATCAGTCTACGATTTCCAGCGCTCGACACACGTGAATGAGTGATTCGAAGATCAAGATGGAATTTATTCCGCAAGTGGATGAATCTGCCTTTCTTGGATTACTGTCGAGACCTGTCGGCGGAAGGCGGCAGCGAACGGAAATGCTCTTCATACGGCTGAATTTGCCGCCTGAAGACCTCAACATCTTGGTTCACATATCTCTTCCTCTTCCTCTTCCTCTGCAAATCTCTGACCTGATGAGAAATACGGCAACCATCTCTCGCTGGGAGTAAACATCGGCGTCCCGATGGAAGTTTAAGAGTCCATTTTAGTACTGATTGACGGCTCTGGTGAAGCCATCGTCCGTGGTCGAATCCACGCCCTTGCCCGCACCCAGGCTTCCAAACTTTCTTCGTACCTACAGTAAGAGCTGAAAGTGAGCATATGTCTTAGAAAACGCAGATGCCTTTCCACGACATGTGTCATTGAGCCAGCACAACAATGGGGTGTGTGCCGAGTGGGAATGTATGTCACTTGGCCGTACGTACCTGAAAACCCGCCGCATATAGAACTCTTTCAAGTTCTTCGGTGTCATTGAATTCGGACTGGTAGGCCCAAGCACTCGGGTCAAATCCTCAAGCACGTCGCCCCATTTTCCGTGTCGAGTTACTCTATAGGGCCCACCCCTTGCAGTGACTGCATTCATCGCGAACCATGTTACTAATTTTACTAATAAGGATGCATTCCCCAGAGGATATGCTGAGAATGCGTAGAATCGGTCGAGAGAAATCCAGTACTGGTTGGCGAAATCAATCTGCTGTTTTTTCAGGTTTGCAAGAACCTGGAAGGCTCCATTATGATATTCTCGTCCCAGCATACCACAACTACATGCATCCGCGGGGTTTCTGGGACCTGCTTGAGTGGCAATCGGAAGATGCGGTTGTGGTGTAGTAGTGCTAGGCTGCCCAGAATTTGGATCGGGAACCCCATCAAGAATAGCGACCTTGTCCTGTGATAGAAGGGTGTAAGAGTCAGTCTGGAACGGGTTCACACTGACCGTCGATGACAAAGGACTTTGAGGCGCAGCCGTGGGAATAGACAACCAGGATCCACCCAACGAAGAGTCTATGAAGTCTGACGGACCCGCATGATCCGCAATCTGATATTGCGACAGTCGTGTTGTGTTGGACTGTCCACGATTGTAGTTGTGCTGATAGCTCGCTTCACCAAGGGTCGCAGTAATCTTGGGAGGCAGAGTGACAGTCTGTCGTGCAGGGGCTGTGGTGTAGCGCATCCGATGTTCGTGAGACGAATCCGACACCCATGTGCCCTGTTCCATGGGCATTTTCGGTGCCACAAAGCTATTGCGCGAAGATTCATAAATCTTTGGGGAGTGTTCAGAACGAACAAGGCCTGGGACCGGTTTGGTCATTCCTTCGACTGGACTGCCGTACTGATCAACTTCGACCACATTGTCATCTTGATCAACGTCAAAGATCTGTTGAATCCGGAGATCATGTGCAGCCTTCTTCTGCTCTGACTGTGGTAGAGATACATTAAAGCCTTGTACTGGTTCAGGCAATGATTCGACTGCGTTGCCGTATTTGTCAAAAAAGATCTGTTGAATCCGGAGATCATGTGCAGCCTTCTTCTGCTCTGACTGTGGTAGAGATACATTAAAGCCTTGTACTGGTTCAGGCAATGATTCGACTGCGTTGCCGTATTTGTCAAAAAAGATCTGGCAAATACGAACTTCGTACGCAGCGACTTTTCGTTTCTCCTCATCGCAATCACTGCGGTTGTATTCGAGATTGCTACCTGTAGCCGTACGTATAGCGTCACTCTGTAGTATTTGACTCTTCTCTTGAATGAATAGTGTATCGTTGGACACATTCGGCATTGTAACAGGAACTGTCCAGTTATTCCACGTCGCATCCGGTTGACCTAAGCTCATCGATCCAAGATGGCCCTTCCTGGCAGGAGCACTTGTGCTCTGTCTTGATTCCTGCCCGAGCGACAGTTGCGATGGCGGCCCAACGTAGCGGGAATCCGAGAACTCGCACACCATGTTGTCACCAAGGAGTCTACCAGGCGTGCAAGGTATCTGTTCATCACAGAGCCGGTCCGCTTTTGATCGATTCATGCACACGCTCATGGTGACATTGGCAACAGTCACTCGTCCTCTATTCGGGCCTTCTTCGCACTCCCACTAGGAGTCTCGTTGCTCCGCTTGCGCTTGCCCTTACCGTTCGCAGCGTTGCTTTTGCCCCCTTTAATTCGATAAGTGCTGTCGTGGTCCCGACTTCGCTTTTTGGGGTGATCGTCGACAAAGCCACTGGGATCCTCGTCGTCGCCAAATGAACCAGCGGGACTCGCACCCTCTCTGGCGCGACCGAGAGATCGATCACCGACTTGTTTGGCGAGGTTCCTCTTAGCTCCAGCACCGCGGGGTGGCTTGTGGTCGATGCTGTCGGTATCGTCGATGTCCGCAGTAGGACCAGACTGCTTCGCGTGCGTCTTCAGCCAGTTGTGCTGGCTTTGTGGATTTTGTATCTCCGTTTGTCGCTCGACCTCCCGGGTAGTCAAGTCAGCCCAGGGCTTGAGGTCGTCGGAAGATTGCTCCTTCTCCTTCAGCACGGCAGCAGGGTCTTTGAGACCAGCGTCCATGCGCAGCAGATATTCGTCTTCTTGTTGTGATGTTAAGAAGCTAGATGCAGAGTCGGGATGAATGGCGTCAGGCACTACACCCTCAATGGTCGCTCGTGTGTGCGAGACGTCTCTCTCGAGGGCTTCCAGAGCAGTCAAGCCTTGTCTAGCAAGCTTGTTGTCAATCTGTTCGCGGATAACATGCAAGTCGAGATGTGGGATTTGGCCGCGTTGCACAGCGTTGGTGTAGTCAAGAAAGAGGTCGTTCGCAGCATGCGGCGTGATGTGCGAAGGAACGACGCTGGGGATGGAAGCGATGGCCGTGTGCACGTCGGCAGGGGTAATGTCGAAGCGCAAGTGGGTAGGAAGGGCCGGATTCTGGTTGAAGTCGAGCAGGATGTCGAGGAGGCCGTCCAGCTCCTCGCGCAGTCGTCCCGCTGTGCTCTGCATCTTCTGTTCCTCCTTGTAGAGTCGCCTGTTCTCCTCCAGCACGCCGTCGAACTTGTGTCGCATCTTGCGGTACTTTTTGCGGTACGACTTATATCGAGGCCGCTCTGCCGCTGCTACTGCTGCCCCGCCCCCTCCGCCTCCGTCTCCGCCTCCAACGGTGCCTTCACCTCCCCCTGGCCCTATCGCCGCTGCTGCGAGCGACTTGCCGGCCGTCTCGGGATGCGCATGGCTGTCG
Source organism: Sphaerulina populicola P02.02b (assembly GCA_000291705.1). NCBI lineage: Eukaryota > Fungi > Ascomycota > Dothideomycetes > Mycosphaerellales > Mycosphaerellaceae > Sphaerulina > Sphaerulina populicola. Next base: position 78,186 of record JH792527.1, read on the forward strand.
CTGTCGGACACGCGAGCGCCGTCGTCCATCTTGTCGCAGGCGTCGATATGTCGGTGGTCAGTGCGCTTGAGAGTCCTAGACGTGTGCTATGGATACCATAGAAGTGGGTTCATGAATACCTATTTGGTGGTCTCGGTGTGGTGTGGTGTCGTGTCGTGTCGTGTCGTATAGTGTCGATGTCATTGAGAGCAGCCGTGTGCGAGGTGTAGGTACCACCTAGGAGGTACAGTCACTAAGATCCCTGCGTCAAGCGCGCTCGGAAGGACTAACCGAGAGCTTATTTGTCCAAGCCTCGAAAAGTTTCCTCACTTCCACTCTGGTTATACCTTAAGGTATACCTGCATTCACATAACATACACCATGTCCCGCGATACCATGTCGTCCTCTCCCGACATGACGGCCGAGAAGAAGCGCAAGCGCGCCGAAAAGGACGATGACCTCGCCATTGACATCAGCCTGCCCGAACCGCCGTCGAAGAAAGCCAAGCGCAAAGAGAAAAAGTCCAAGTCCAAGTCGGTTAAGCAGGCAGAGACCGCAGATGGCGAGACAACAACATCAGTAACAGCGGTAGAAGATCAGATTCATCCAACGCGCAGTCTGCAAGTGCCCGTCGCCAAGGGCGAGGAAGCTGGGAAGCGATCCGACTATGGCGTGTGGATTGGCAATCTCTCCTTCAAGACCACTAAGGACTCTCTGCGCCGGTTCCTGCTCGAACGAGGCGGCATCGACGAGACGTCCATCACGCGCACCAATCTGCCTGTCGATCACAACACGAAGCAGAACAAGGGTTTCGCTTATGTTGACTTCACTACCGAGGCCGTCTTGAACATTGCTCTGACGTGCAGCGAAAAGTTGCTCGATGGTCGCAAAGTGCTGATCAAGAACGCCAAAAGCTTCGAGGGTCGACCTGCAAAAAGCAAGGCGGAAGAAGAGGCGGCGAAGAATGGCAACGTCAGCACGAAAGCGCCTAGCAAGCGCGTGTTCGTAGGTAATCTAAGCTTTGACATCACAAGAGACGAGCTGTCCGAGCACTTTGCACAAGCTGGAGTGGTAGAGGATGTCTTCTTAGCTACTTTCGAAGACAGCGGAAAGTGCAAAGGCTTCGGATGGATCACGTTTGCAGATGTCGAATCTGCCGAAAAGGCTGTCAAGGGCTTCATCTTCAAGGACCAGAAAGACGGCGACGCGAGCGACGATGAGGAAGGTGCAAAGAAAGAGTCGAAAGAGGGGAGTGACAGCGAAGAATTCACTGAAGAGCAAAGGAAGCGACATTTGAAGAAGAAAAAGAAGCCCATGAAGTGGTTCATCAACCGCATCCATGGCCGCATGATGAAGCTTGAGTTCGCAGAGGACAAACAAACCAGATACACCAAGCGATATGGAAAGGGCGGGTCCAAGCAGCAGCAGGATACTCTCGCAGGGGGCGAGAAGCAGGCCAACATTGGCGCAGAAGAATTTGGCGAGGAGAGCATAGAAGGCTTGGCTAGACAAGCCGCCGCTGCACGAGACGCACCGAGAGACAACAAGAAGAAACGCGATCCTAAACTGAAGGGTCTGGATAAAGACCAGAGACAGGAGCTAAGACGAAAGAAGCACGACGCGAGACTTACTGCTCCTGGTGCGGCACTGGCGAATGCCCAGCGAAGTGGAAAGGCTACTGGTGCAGCCGTCGCTGGAACAGGGAAAAAGATCAGCTTCGATTGAATGTCGCGCAGTGTCTTATCTTGGGTTTGAGACAAACCCGTCTCGTTTGTGCTCGGAAGCCGCCTACTGCCTTCTTGCATAGGAGAGCAAGAGTAGAGTTTCCACGAAACCGTCTACCTGCCAAGAGTATATAACCGCAATTGGCAGCTAGAGTAATGACAAACATGCATATTTCCAGCACTGTCTCGCGGACCTCTTGCCGTACTCATCAATTGCACTACATCATTCGCAAGCATCATGGAATTCTCCACATGGGACTCGGACAACTTCTTGATGGGAGTTTCGAAAGCCTGCGTCGGAGGAGCGTTGGAAGGGGTATATTATTGATAGATGGGTGTGTTGATTTGAATGACGAGGACTCGAGGAGGTCAAGAGGGTTGGGTTGACACCCCAGAGAGTCAAAGGCGAAAAGTCACAAGGGGTCAGTAATGGGTAAAGAGTCTTTGTTTACCAGGTATGTTGCTGTTACTGTTAGTTGGTATGCAACCCGCTTTGGTTGTGTTGGCGACGTTGAAAAGCACTTCCCAGGGTTAGGGTTTCCTGGCTCATGTTTCCAAGGGATCTCTCTCTCTCATTGAATTCTGAGGCGCGTCTAAATTATGGAAGAAATCGAAGGCTGGCATTCGAAGACATGTTGGAGCCTTGGAGGTAGATCTTCTAGTTCTACATACAAGTGAACTACGATCATAGGTACGATTGACACATTGAAGAATAATCCAGCAGACGATCATCCTAGCATGTAACTTCCGGAGGAGTGTAGCCTCCCCCCTATGGGGTAGGAGGAGTCCCCCTGTGGGGCAGGAGGGGCCCTGATAGGGCAGTCATGACCCACAGATGACATAAGCGATATGTGTATATTAGTACTTCCTTCTGAACCTAGATAGGAGTATCATCCTTTTCATCACCCTCATAACAAGGAGGGATCCCATTCCCGGCTGGCCGTGGGAAAAGGAAAATGGCCCAACATGTCCGTGCAAGGACCTCCTCTCCTTTCCCCTCTTGAGAGTTGAGACGACCAAAAAAAAACATGTCAGAACTCAGAAGAACCTTGATCATGGATGTCGTGGTCGACATGGTGTCATTGTGTGAGATTGGGAAATTCCCCTATTGGTCCCGCGGAGACGACCTTGCGCCTGGCAACTTGCAAGGCACCTCTTCTGCCTTCTCCTTGAAGTGTTGGTAGTGTTTATAGCAGAATCTGGGGGCTTCTATTGGCTCGTTACAATGCTCATTCCCACCCATCTGGAGACTGCAATTTTCCATGTTCATACATTATACTGTACTGTACTGTAGGTAGGGTTGGGGTCCAAAAAGGATACGACACCCATAACAGTACAGATATTACATACCTCCTTTCTCTCTTTGTGAGACTACTATTTACATTACCGGTTGCCCTCATCATCAGAAGCAACCTCTCTGCTGCTCCTCTTCTTCGAAATACCTCCTGCTAGAGTCAATCAAGAACAATGCGGTTCCTTCTGCTCGCGTTGGCTGCCATGGGCAGGTAAGCTGAAAAGAACTTCCTGTCCCCTATAGTATGCCATCGAACTGACATGGGAAGATAGCTCCGTACTGGCAATCGACCCAGATGAATATCTCCAGTGTGCAACCGACATTGGACCGGACGGAGCATTCATACCGGACGACGCTGCCACAAAGAGCCTCTGCGCGGCTCTGAAGGGCAAAGTGAACACGCTCGATAAATGGGCGCACGTACGACATTCCTCCGCTTTTCACTAGTTTCTGCCCGGTATATCTACTACTACTACCTAGATACATGTCACTGACAGAACTCTCATTTATTGCAGTGCACTGGTCGTGACGACTTCTACAGCAACTGGCAAAAATATGCCGACCTTTGCGTTGGATACGGAGCAGAAGGCGCTCAAGGCTGTCCACCAATTGGTCCCGATCCTAACAATCCGCCAACTTGCTCTTCAGGGCCAGGTAAGAAGGGGTCGAAGAAAAAGCATGGTCACTAAGGTTACCTACCTACCTTGGACAAGAGACGGGGGCTTCACTCTGGCGGGATAGACAACAGCTTCTACGCTGAATGCTGCTCGTGATTTTGGGGCTCTGGGATAGTTCGCATGGTGGCTCGGAGGGGGTGGTATGTACAAGGTCCTGTTGCTTTCGGATCGAGTCCTAGGAGGTAGCCAATAATGCTGCAAGTCCGTGTGTGCCAAGCCGAGAACTTTCGCAGCGCCGCCGCCACGATTTGTTTCTTTTTTTCTCACTCTTCCTTTCTGCTCCTTACTGCAGTCTGCAGCCCTCTTCTACGCCACACTGAGGGGAGTGAAGTTACTGCCCCCGCTGGACGACTCTGATATTGTATGTACGGTTCACGAATGAATGCTGTGCCCATCGAACCTCTCAGTCGACTGAGCTGGCGCACAGCAGGATACAGATGCCATCTCCTTTGAAACGATGCGATTCCATGAGGTACTTGGTCATCTACAAGGTGAATTGAGGGTCCTGACGGGAAAGGCGACACCATCTCCACGTGGAAGCTATTAGCATCAATCGGGATGAACTCCAGAAATGGCTGGGACCAGCGATCAAGACTGGCCATATCGTCTTTTCCGCCAAGACTCTCGAGCGTCTATACATCTTGTGTAGGTAAATCTGTCGACGAATATCTCTCCATCTTGTCCTGCAGGTCGAAATCGATATCCCGCCCCCACCGAATTGCGAAAGTCACTCATGTTCCCTTTGTAGGATTTTGGGTGCAGGTCTTGTGTCTGACGTCTTACCTAGCGCTACCTGCTTTCCGAGATGGCAAAGGAAGCGACGCTGTCGCAACATATCAGGAGGACCGGGTCGCAAGTTGTCAAGAGGCTTGTCGCCCCCTGTATGAAGCCACTCAGGAGGGTATCAAACCGAAAGCGCGGCCTGCATTGTCACTCATATCCCCGTACTGGTATCTTTGTGGCTGCGGCGATGCAGTTGTTCGGGTATAACACCGCAAGACACCTCCTTCGCAGTGATGAGCACTTCTTCTCTCCATGGTCGACTCCCGCGGTGCCTGCCCGTGTCAGTTGTCTGTTCTTCACAGGTGGCATGGTGGGCGTAGAAGCAGCGCTGCGAGTGAAATTACCCTACAGTGGTCGCTGGTATGACCCACAAAGCTTGGACCAATTCAATTTCGAAATGTTTTCCACGCGGCCAATGCCTCAACCGACCGAGACTGGACACACATAGCGACACCAGAACCACTCCAAGCAATCGACCCCTCACTCCACAAGACCACCGCAAAGCTACATGTCCACAACGACACACGACAGCATGGCGAAAAACGAAATGGGAGAGAAGATGCTTCTCGTCCTCGGCGAGTGGGCGTCACTACACCACATCGCGACGAGCTGCGTAGAGTACGAGGACTGGACGGCCATGATCAAGTGGGCAGAAGCCTGGTGTATACACCATGGCTACACCGGCAAGTTCAAGGTCGCCTTCCGTCGGTCGCTGTTGGAGAAGACGATGCGCGGCCCCGTGGAACACACGGATTTTCGTGAGCTGATCGACACCTTCGTGGTGGCCTGTCGTGGAAATCGCGCCGCTCTGCTGGACGAGCAGTGGGATTGGCTCTGCGAGCGACTGCAGGATATGTACGTGGCGGCTGGATGAGGGATGATGGTAGAGACGAACGAGGTAGGTAGTTGGGGGGGAAAGGGGGGGTGGTGAAATTTGTTTTCACGCAGGGGGTTTTTTTTCTTGTAAGGATGGATGGGGTCACTGTCTCTCAGCAGCAGCAGCAGCAGCAGCTACATGTACATATGATGATGATGATTCTGGGCCACAAGAAGAGACACTCTCTTCGAAGTGGAGCCGTACCTAATCAATCAATCATCGACTGCAAGGAAGGGACGACCACGAACCCTGACAACAACACAGACACAGACACAGACACAAAGAAAAGCCAGAAGCCAGAACTGAACCAGATGAAGTGCTGCCAGACACACACCTCTCGGCTTGAATCAGCGACAGACAGAGACAGGCAGACAGATAGCGCAGTCTAGAATTGAAAAATAAAGGGGGAAAGAAAAAAGAAAGACACAAGAAAAGAAAGGGTGGAAAGGAAAGGAAAGGGGAAACCAATCGCACGACAATGCGCATGCTCTCCGCCTAAGTGGGTAGGTAGGTAGGTACAGAATATGGGTGGGTATATCCTACTTTGCTCGTAGGGGGGAAG
>JH792527.1:84231-107107 GCA_000291705.1 Sphaerulina populicola P02.02b
CCCTTACCCCCCCTTTTCCCCTTTTNTTTGTTCTTTTCTTTTCATCTTTTTAGTGCAAACAAACAACACTTTTTTCGAAAGCTCGCAGGAGCCAGCCAGCCAGCCTGGAGAATTCTTTTTCCAAAGTGATGATTGAGATGGATGCTAATCCCCTCGATTGGCGGCTGCAATGGCGCCGAGACCACCATAGGGCGAATCGATATTCTCGACTGGGGCGTCTTCATTGCCATGGTCTTCTTCCTCCGCGCCCTCGTCTTGGACTTCGATCGCTTCGGTCTTGCGGCCTTCTTGTTGGGTGTTTCCATTCCCATTCGTGACCGAAGGCCCGCCGGCATCGTGGTTGCCGTTTTGAGGTGGTCGGAGTTGGGCTTCGGGAGATTCGGTGGCAGAATCCTCTTGCACGCCGCCTTCTTCTTCGCCCATGCCGTTGACTTCGGGCCAGATGCGTTCCCAGAGGAAGATGACTTGCTGAAAGACTCCTTCGCATCGTACCAGCTGATCGCGACCGCTTCCCGTGGTTTCAGCGTTGGCGAGTTCGTCCACTATGGCCCGACACGCGTCGACAAATTTGCTGAACTCGCGCGATGTCCAGTTGGGGATGAGTGCTTCCTGTAGAGCAGACACGTGCTGATCGTTACTGTTACTGCTGCTGCCGCCGCCTGTACGGAACGCCGGCGTCTGTCCGCCCGCGCCGTAGTTGACGCCGTTTCCGGTGAGGTAGGAAGGAACGGTATAATTGGAAGACGGCATGGTGGAAGCGAAATTGGACGCGTATTGCCATGACTTGTAGTAGCACTAGCACAAAGACATGTCAGTTCCGCCAAGAAGTATGGATGCTTACTGCCGGTGGGGTGGGGAACGACTTACATGCTCCGTCGCCCACAAGGCCACCATGCCTTCGAGCAGAGAGCTACGCGACTCTGCCGAGGCGGTCAGGAGATCCAGGTATGCTTTCGTCATGGGCAAAGGAGGTTCACTGTCCGTCTGTAGTCCGTACTTGCGCTTCGTGATCTCGATAAAGTCAATCTCCTTTCGGAGATTGGACACGGTCGAAATGAGAAGGTCGAGAGCGCGGAACTGCGTGCTTTGCTTGCTATTGCTCACGTCCGGCAGCCGTACCTTCCCGATCAGGTTGCCAATGAAAGCGATCATCGCGCGTGAGATGTGCCCGTTCTGTCCGAGCCAGTGCGAAAGCGCGGGGGCCGACAGCGTTCCGCAGCCGGCGTGGCTCAGGAACTGTTGCTGGGTGGCCTTGGTGAACTTTTCGGGCCACTTGTTGAGGAGATGATTGACCAGGGAGGCCTGTGGGCGCTGCGGTGCTCTCATCGGATTCATCAATTCCATGGAGGGTCGTCCGCCCACTTGAAGATTCGGATTCGGCTTCCCGCCGCGCCAGATGTCGGGGCCAAGTGCTGCGTTGCTGTAGCCGGACGGGCCCGGTTGTGCCAGTTCCAATTCGCCGTTCGCCACTGCCTGCTGACCCTCGGTGGAGTTCAGGAAGTCTGTACATACCGCGAGGTGTTCCACTTGTCGGGTCGTGTTCTTCGCTCGGACGAAGCCGCATGATAGACATCGGACGCGCATGCACTGCCGATTCGTAAGTGACTGAGTCTGTGTCGTACTGCATTCTGTTGTCGACGGGAGCAAACTGCTCGTTGACATAGGAAGAATCGTCGAGATCAGGGAGGATTTCTTCTTGCAATGCGCTGAGACGGAAGTGGTCCCAGCCCATGCGACAGTATTCGATGATACGCGTGAGGTGGTGGCTTGCGGGATCAAAAGGATGATGAGATGATGAATGTCTACTTACTTTCTGTCCGGTAGTGTCGTCCCAAAACTCGTCGAAGTACTACTGGTGGTCATGCACATGATTAGAAGGAAACTCTTCCGAACACGAACAAGCGCAACAACACAATTGCGTTTATTACAGTACCTTGGAGGTCTCGAGGTTCCTGCTGCGGACCATGACCGGCGTCGAGAATTGTGGTGGTGGTGGTGGTGGTGGAGCGCCATATGGGCTGTGATTATATCCGTGACTGCGACCGAGAAAGAAGATGTATTAGACACCACCGTAGTGTGTAAATGCCCGGTTACGTTGTGTTATGATGCACGATATTGATAATGATGGGTGGGGGGAGGGTGTATTGTTCGTTTTCGGGCGCAGCTTACTCGGCGTCTCCTTGCCAGCCGGCCAGGTCAGAATCACGCTTGCTATACTTATTCGGGGGCGCCAAGTCTTGTCCATTTCCCGCCGCGCGCCACGCTGCGTACTGGGGACACTGGAGCAGATGCGCCTTTTTGCGGTTGAGCGTCTTGATGGAACCCGTCCAGTTGCGACAGTGGATGCATTGCACCGTTTCGCCCTGATGCTCCGATTCCACCGACTCGAACTGCGCGTGCGTGTAGTTGTCCGGGGGACGCGGCATGATACACGGTAAGGTACTGCCCAGTACTGTAACTGTCTGGAAGTGATTATGATGACAATGATGATTAGTCAAATCACTCGCGTTGCAGACGGAATTCAACAGAGCCTCGGTCGGTCGCGTCGACGCGTCTGTTGTGAGAATCGTGCATTAGAATTTAGGTACCTCCAGGTCCGAGTGCTGCTGCCGGGCAGGGGCGCCACAGTCGACTTACCACTGGTGTGGTGGTGATTATGGGGTGGATATGGAGAGAAATTGAGAATACTGCGTGAACGGTGAGGAAGGGGAAAAGAACGCGACGATATCTGGGAAAAAGCCAAGCCTGCCAAAACATGCGGGACGCGGGGGTTAGAAACAGCCGTGTCCTTATTGATCTATATTTATTTAGTGGCGACACGGATTACGTACTCAGTATTCAGAATTTCAGCTGGACGCTACCATATTGATCTCACTTCACATACATGAACTCACTAACTCATATGGGTAATGGCATGTATATCGTCTCTACAGAGCCAGACTACCTTATCTTCCAAATCTCCTCCACTCCAGCCAGCGCAATGGCGGAAACACCAGACCCGCCCAAGCAAACCCCACGTAATTGCCCATATCACCGCCATACTCCGATATCAAGGCCGCCAATGGACCTACATACCAGACCTGCGCCATGCATAGGATCGATCCCGCCCAGCCAACGAGGAAAGCGATCAAGGCGGCAATGCCGAGAGGCAACTTTGTTCGGTCGTTCCCTAGAAAGATCCCAGGATCAGCAAGTGTTGGAGACGAGGACTTGTCTGTCGTTCGACTTACAATCCTCCCATTGCCAGCCCCGGCCCATCCATTTTCGAAAGATGAAATGTTCCTCGAGAATGATTGCGATCCAGATGGAAACCCAATACCTAGCGCACAAAAGTTAGTGAGCGCGAGAAAAAGAAATCCCCCTCGATTGTTGCCAGAAATGCATCATCATCAGCACAAAAGAACCATAAACATACCCCATCAGTGCCAGAAAGTTGGTGAAGATCTCTGCTAGGTGAGCTCGACCGGCGATAGCGCAGATCATGGGGATCACGAGTGCAATACTGTTCCAGAACAAACGGGGTACTCTCTCCCACACACGGCCCAGTGCCTGAAAGTCAATGCCAGATGCGTAGGAAGGAGGAACCATATTTCCCACTAAGCTCAATGCCAAAACGACACTGCAGAAAGAGCCAAAGGATCCTAATGGTTTGAAAGCTTCCACAAGAAGAGCACCTTGGCTGACTTCGTACGCCGCCGCCCATTCCGGATTGGTAAAGGTGCCCGAACCCAGACCCACGCCAACGACAAACGCAAACGTGCTCGAAAGCGTCAGACCCGCGAGCGTCGAGATGAATACCTTGGTCGGCGAGGTATGGACAGGATAGTATACGAAGAAGTCCGCTGCCACTTCCGCGTAGGTAATCTGACTGGCAAGACACAAGCTAAAGAAACTCAGCCTGTTCCCAGCAATAACATTGCGCGAAAGTCCCGCAGATGGATTGCCGTAGAGATCGAACTTGGGTCCTGCAACGCCCACCAAGATGGAGATGACGATCAGTTGTGGCAACCAGGCATATCTCTCGTACTGGTGAAAGAGAGTATACCCAAAAGTCGAAACGAGCCACGTGATGACACAGACAATCACAATTCCCACAATCACGCTCAAGTTGCCATCAGCGACAGCATTCAGAATCTGCCCTCCCAGTACCGCGTCGATGAGAATATAGCCCATGAGAATGATGAGAGTGAGAACGACAATCAACTTGCTAGGATACCATCCCGTGATGAACCGAGTGAGTATCATGGTGCGATTCCCCGACTTCGGCCCAAATGTGGCGATATATGCAGCAGGTGCCGCTCCGAGGATGGAGCCGAAGACGGCCAAAAGGCAGCTGTCGAGGAATGGCAGGTAGTAGACGACCGGCCCGAGAAATCCCAGAGCGATAACCACTGCTTCGAGGTTGATACTGATCCAGATGAGTAAGATTTGTGTCACTCCATGGCGGGACAGGTCGTGGCAATCTTCTGGTGGGACGCGCTGGATCCCGCGCGCTTCGATATTGCAGCGAAGGAGCGTACGTTTGAAAGATTTGAGCCATGTAGTGACTCTGTTGCCAGCAGGGCCGAAGTGGTTTTCTTCCTCTTCCTCTTCTTCTTCTTCTCCCGTCGTCGGGGATACTGGGGTGGGACTGGTGTGTGGATGAAGGGATTTCTCAACATCCTCACATCGTTCCCGGTCATCTATTCCCTCGTCAGCGATTCTAGCACGTCATGTTGGGGGAGGAGGAGGGGAGAGGGAAGCATGATTCTTCTGCGCTAGCATTGTCTAGATCAAGTTCCAGCCGTATGATCTCAGCGAGGACTTTTTTTTTTCTCTCTCTCTTGTCTCGCAGAGTATATGATGATCATGATGATGATGTCGGGAGCAGTATAGAAGAGTACATAGATGATACTACCTCCTACTGCAGGTGCCGAACCACTTTACTGTGTAAGACAAGAGAGAGAAAAAAGGACCAAGCACCGGCTCATGCTTTCTAGCTTACGACTACTAACTATACCTAGGTCCAAGCCACTGGGACGAATCATGGCGGCAGTGTCGTACTTGTATCATTATCGGCCTGAGCGGGAAGAGAAGGTGACGAGTCCATCGGTGGCATTAGGTGGATAGGGTTGACAGTCCTTTTTCACAATAATAATCGAGAAGTATGTGTACCTAACAACAGTGTGTATAGGTGTAGGATTTACAGTGGGAAGAATAGGTACATGTAAAAAAGAAAAAAGAAAATGATGACTTATACGCATGTACATACCGGCTAAGTTGAAATGAGGCAACACGTGGTACAAGCTTCCGGGCAGACTGTACCTCCGTACCAAGGCGGAGGTAAGGTAGGTCAGAAGTCGAGACGTCCATGCCTTGAGTTCTGATTGGACAAAACAAGCGACGCGCTAAGGAAAGATCCCTGTCAACGGCCTCCGCGCTCGAGCACCGTCTCGTGGGTAGGGCGGAGGAAAATCCATAAACCTAGCTGATCTTCAAAAGTCAGGTACAGATAAAGAGAGTGTGAGTGTGAGGTAGCTGTGGTGGAGGATTCGATGGTTCTAGTGGATCATCATTAAATGAGAACATGTAACCTATGCAACAGCCTAGAGGTATGTTGTTCAGCGGTGGTTGAATCACTCGTCAAGGGCTTGCATAGCTGCAGTATGCCTACGCCTATAGAGCTTCGAGACTGTTGCCATTCCCAACAGACAGCCTCATCTCGTCAAGAGTCCTCGCAGTCGTCTGCGGACTGATGAGTATGGTGTGTCCCGGTCCCCGAGACCATCTATCCGATCTTTCCTTTTTGTTATACCCCCAAGTACGCCTTTCCGAAAAGAAAAAAGAAAGAAAAGAAATCAAAAGCTTCATTTTGACGCCAACGCCTCGTCCTGTCCGCTGAGAAGAGTGTGCACAGGTGCATTCAGCTTGTCTCTCCCCTTGAGAAAGTCCAGCTCCATAATGAAAACGTATCCCACTAGCTCACCACCAAGCTTCTGGACGAGATTGCCGGCCGCGGCTGCAGTGCCGCCTGTGGAAGAATGTCAGTCAGCATGCACAGGCACAGCATATACCGCTGATGAGGTATGTATCATCATCACTCACCTGTCGCAATGATATCGTCCACAATCACCACCTTGGCACCCTTTTTGATCGCATCTCCTTGCATCTGAAAAGAGTCCGAGCCATACTCCTTCTGATATTCTTCCGTGATGCATTGTCCCGGCAACTTGCCCTGCTTCCTCACGGGAACAAAGCCCGCGCCGATTTTCCACGCTAACGTCGGACCAAAGAGAAAACCGCGACTCTCCAGGCCGACCACGACATCGATCCCATGGTGTGGGCCAAATGTGTCGATGAGCTGCAGTTCCAAGGCGGTGATGAGATTCTGATGGAGGTCATGGTTGCTAAAGAGTGGCATGATGTCTTCGAAGAGAATGCCGGGGCTCGGGAAATCGGGATATTGTCGCAGGCCACTTTTCAGTTTTACCTTAAGACTGGCGAGTTGGGAGGCACCGGAGGCAGCGGTGGCGGCGAGTCCTCCCTCGGGGCCATTGTGACTCGTCTTGACGCGCTGAGGGGTGGTGGAGTCTGCGGCGGTCGGGTCGGGAGCGTTGGGCGGCGGGTGGGCAGAGGTGGCAGCGACGTCGGCAGCGTTGTTGACGGTGTTGTCGGGAGCGTGCTGGGCGGCTTTGGTCGCGTTGACGATGGACTGGGAGGGAGCACCGGCGGACATGGTGGAGGAGAAAAGAAAAGAAGAGAAGAAGAGGAGAGAGGGAGCGGAGAGGGTTGCGCGCGGCGCGAGTAGAAATACCTCCTCGTCCGTCTTGACACGGTCGGCAAGCAAGGGTACCTGTATCGGTCGGTCTGGGTCTGGGTAGTCTAGGAGGGCGTGGTGTCCAATGTGCGATAGTCGTACCTCCAGTCAGTCTGCCCAGATAGGCAAAACAAAAAACATCAGTCAGTGCATGCCGCCAGTCGAGCACGCACAACATGCACAAGCACCAGCCAAGCATCAGCACCACACGCACGAACGACGAGGGATTGGACGGGGCAGTCCCGCCCGCGTCTGTGTTTCTTTTTCGTTGCCCACCCAATCACTGCATCGACCACTGCCACACCCATATCCATATACCCCGACACACTCACTCACCATCACACTCACTCACTCACACTCACTCACACTCACACCTATACGGTATACCTACACCCTCACCCTCTGCGTCATGTGATTTGGTTGGTGACTTCTGCACGTCGATCATTCTGCGGTCCGGGATGGCCACCAAATCATCTCTCCTACACACTCCTACTGAGTCCTCATCCAAGTGGCACAGCACACCACCTGTCCCCGTCGGATGTCACTCCAGTACTACATGTGGCTACTATTGCTACCACTACCACCACTACTCCCACCACTACTACCTACTACCACTACCACCACTACTACTACCACTACTACTACCCTGAACTTACAAATCCCCACTCGTCTCGGCGTGGGAGGACAAGCGCGACAACCGCCTTGTTATTGCAGCTATTGCAGCTCTTGCAGCTAGTCGCTATTGCTATTGCTGCTGCTGCTGCTGCTGCTACTGCTATTGCTGCTGCTCCTGCGATTCATGTTGCTCTACCTGTCCTATCCTATCGTATCGTGACTGTACTGATAGGTAGGTCGTACAGGCACATACATGTATGTAGTTACTATGATCAGCAGACGTCCCAGGTGTGGCCGCGTTCCAGAAAACTTCTTTTGCATGTGCGCGAACAAGGTACAAGGTACAACATACAACCCGATCCACTGATAGGCGCCGGTGGGGTGATGTTTCGGCCACGGGACAAGGATGATTCGAGAGGTCTAGAATCTCTGGAAAAAGAGGATTGAGGATGATGATGAGGATGATGATGATGATGAGATTCCCATAATTGGTATGCCGGACAAGAACATGTCGTTGAGAGCGTTCAGAGACTCTCAACTGCATGATAGTACCTACCTACCTACATACCTACCTACCTACCTACTACCTGATTGGAATGGTCCTCAATGAACCACATACACCACTCACACACACACAAACGGTCAAATCAAATCAAATCACACCTCCTCCTCCTTCCTCCCCATCTTACCTCCTATCATTTCAATTCGTCCATCCCAAGCCTCCACATCACAAACATGTCTGTGACTACATGTACCTATTGTGAAGAATGCCGTGCAACACCAACCAACAGTGCAAGTAAGTTATGTACCTACCCTACCCTACACTACACTACACTACACTACACTACACTACACTACACTACACTACACTACACTACACTACACTACACTACCTACAGTACCTACCTGTACCTGTACAACCGAGCCTGACAAAGAAAAAAATAAAATAAAAAAGTGAGAGTGAAACCATGCAAGGTACCTACTGTATCTAGCTACCTGACCTACACATACCTAGGGAGGTACCATCTTTTGATTGCTTGTTTTCTTTTCTTTTCTTTTCTGCCTTTTGTCACCTGTGTACCTCCTTGTATATGTATTTGAAACATGGTGTGGTAGAATACCTTAACTGACTCAAATATAGGTAGGTACAATGGATGTAGGTACATGTACACATCACATGCAAATATGACTTTGACATCGTCATCATCATCATCATCATCATCATCACTCGCATCAATGTGCCTTCCTCATCATCGGCAGCAACACCACCACGGAACTACATGTAGGTAAAGGTAGCTACTAACCTATGCTCGACTCGGGAATGAATGCCTGAATATAAGCGGGCAGCGCAAAGGCAGGCACGTGCCAGCACCTAGCATCAGTTTCCACGGGATCAAGCACAACACACTTTTGTTCAATCTTCATATCGCGCTTTGCGCGCCTTTAATTGTACAAAGTTTGCTTAATGAAAGAGCACTCACGCTTGGAAACTTACAAGTCTCTGACCACTAGCTACTCTCCTCGCCACGCCACTCACTCACTCTTCGATCAAGGCGTCGTCGGCGGTGCTGATCAGTACAACATCTTACCGCGACGGGAACGCAGTATCTCCTGCTGCGAGAGAAGCCACAAACGTGATTCGCATACCTTACGCGATTCTATCGCGCTGTTTCCCAAATGGTCCTGTCGTGAGCACCAGAACATTACGCTGTGCAAAGGCCAGCACTTCTTGTCAGCAGCAGAGCAGCCATGTACGAGTACTCACACTTAGCTGATCGGCCGACGTCTCCTCCTGTCATCTCCATTACCCAAGTCGCGCGCAATTGTCTGAGCCCATGAAATTCCATATCATCGAAGCATCTGTTGGATGGTAACAACAATCGAATCCCGGTCTTCGCCGAGCCTCTAGTATTTCGAAAGGGGAGACCATGGGACATATGCGCCAGAATTCGTCGTCGGTGAAGAAGCCACTGTCTATGGCATAACTTGCTACTGTGGCCACTTGTGGTAAATGGATGCGAGATTAGCTCTGGCTCAAGCCAGTGGCGGGTGTCGAATCATTTAGTCTCTGCACTGGATTCCTGTGTTCGTTGAGCCTAGTGACCAGATGATGATGCTTGAAAGCAGCATTTTGCGTCCATTTTGAGGGTGCCGATGACGCGAGTGCAGTCTGGGCTTCCTGTCCTTCTTCGTGGCTGAGCAGAGCGGTAGGCTGAGTACTGCTGTAACTTCCACCGTATGAAGTCAGGGATGCGCGCAGCTCCAGGTGGCCCGAGGGGGATGGTATCAGTGTTGGCCTGTGGGAACCCTCGTAATGAAATTTCAAGTAGCCCGACGTGAACTCTGACCATCCACAAGTATGGCACTGACCGTGGATTTGATGTCCAGCATCGCCGTTTGTCATACCGGAGTCTACCCCGGTCACTACTAGTATCTCCGTAGGGCTATACGAATAAGACCTACCGACTAAGAGGCCCGAGTCGAGGTCGTCAAGGTCGTCGAGGTATGAGTCGCGAGTCTTTACCGCCTTGCCCACTAGTGGCGACAGCAACGGTCGAACTATTGTCGAATTGAAGAGCTCTGAGGATCGACACCACTTGACAGGCATTCGCGCACCTTTTTTGATAAAGAACGACCAATAGTTCATACAGAACATCCTAGGAGTCTGCGAGTTCGAGCATTCTCTGGTATTGCGAAGCTTGTGCGCGGTTTTCTTCCCAAGTTGACAGAAGATCGCTGATCATCATCTTTGCTACTTCGTTGCTGTTCTTCTTCGACTGCTTGACCTTGACGGCAGGCTGAGGTGTAGAGGGCTGTGGCTGTGTGACTGGTGTGTTCTGTGCCAAAGCTGTAGCCCCGAGTGATAAAGCAACTGATGGATGGCCAGATGGGGTGGCTGCTTGAGGTTGGGCCATAGAGGTCTGGATGGCTCCTGGTTCTGTCGAAGAGTTGGCGGCAGACAGTTCTGCCAGGAAGTCTTCAGTTAGCTTGGCACTCATCGCATCGCCAGCATGATTGGGGAGATGGGCTGGTAAAACACGTCAGAATCATTGTCATGCGGAGAGCACTGAAGTGAACTCACCTTGTGCCTCTGCTGGGCGAATAGCGGCTGCTGTTGGAGTAGGCAATGTCTGGCCGTTAGAGTGGCCCGGGTGTGGAGGTAGACCATTCGAACCTGGGCGTGGGGGCGCAAACCCCGGACGCTGTGGTAGATTGGCCGGTGTCGGTGGCAGGATAGGAAGTGCATGCTGTTGGCGTGGCGCCCCACCGTAGGATGAGCTTTGAACAAAGCCATTGTTGAGACTGTTGTGCACGGGTGGTGGGACGTAACCGCCGTGGAACTGCGGTGGTGGCGCATGAGGATGAACTGGCAAATGTGGTGGCCATGGAGGCGGAGAGGCGCTGTTTACATAGCCTGGAGCTTGGGGGGTAAAGGTAGCGCTGCCTGGCCAACCCATCGGCGAGCTTGGATAGGTTTGCGGAAGAGCGCCATTGAATCCGGCGGCGATTGGAGGCGGCTGACTATTTTCATGTTTGATTTCATATTTGGCTTCTGGAGTGGCAGAACCATTCACGGGAGCGCTGGTCGTGGGTGGTGTTGGGGTGGCAGCGGTCGGAAGAGTACCGCCAGCAGCCAGTGCTGCCTTCTCTGCTGCCTTCTTGGCCTTGGCTGCAGCAATGCGAGCCTTGATGTCAGACAGCCCTTCTGTGAGCTGTTGTGTCTTGGAGACAGTAACGGGCGCGTTGGCGTTGTCCTTTACTTCACCTGGGAGCGGATTGCCGGTTTTGCGACGATGCTCTCGCTGCAGAGCCTGGTACTGCTGCGTCAATGTCGCGACGCGTTGTTCCACCACCGCTTCCGGAATGCCCACTGTTCCGAAAATCTCTTGGTTGGGATCGCGACGGCCCTCAATAGCATTGTCGACTTCGTGGAGCTCTTCCTTGTGTACCTGCTGCATGTGCACGCGCAGGCCGCCCGCCGTGTTGAGTCGCCGGTGGCAGTTGCCGACAATGCATTGGAAGTGCTTTGCTTTCTGATGTTCGTGGAGAACCTTGTCGTCACTGAAACTGCGATCGCAGTAGTAACACCATGGCGTCGCCAGCAGTTCCTCGAGCGACTGATATTCTCGCTTGCGCTTGGTGCCTCCCACGATGCCTTCCATGCCGCTCATGGTGAGGTGATGATGCGCGCACGCTGGTCGCTAGTTATGAGTAGTGATGTTACGGTCGCTCCGTCGTGGCAGTCGATGGCGGACGGCGGATGGCGGATGGCTGATGGCTGATGGCGGATGGTGGATGGTAGATGGTAGATGGTGGATGGTGGATGGTGGATGTCGGTGTCGGTGCGATGGTGGTGATGTTGAGGTGGAGGCGGGAACGAAGCTGGAAGAGCGAGGCAGAGGGAGACACTAGTCCACTTGTGGCAGGCCCGGACTTCTCCGTATCCCTTGGCAAGTTGGCAGGGACACATTTTACAGGAATATACGGAACGGACGTCCGTGGACTCGAAATATCCTCGAAGGCGTACGCTCTGATTGGCGAATCTATTAGCGGGGGACGGGTAACCTCTATCCGGGCGTTGCGAAAACATTGTGGTTCCGAAAGCCCTTTAGTACGAAATCAACCACATCTGCCGATATTGTTGAAATGCAACGAAGACAAGCAGCGAAAGCTGATGCAAAGAGGGCGAAGGCTGATGCGAGGAAAACGATGCTTTCGAAGCGCACTGTCAGAAGCGGCTTTCGTCATCTATTGCAGCCGTGCAACCCTAAGCGACTGCACAAACACCCGACCTGTTCATCACAACGGCCGTTCATTACAACGAAAGTGCGGCCGTACACGTGTTCATCACAATCCAGGACGAGGACGATCCACGTCTTTATCCAGGACCATGTTTGCTGTGCTTTGGAGGATGAATCCCTCCCTGACTACGATGCCGAAGAATTTTATCCCATACATTTAGGTGATACGATCAAGTCGCGCTATCACGTTATCGGCAAGCTGGGCTACGGTGCGAATTCGACAGTGTGGTTCTGTCGAGATCTTCAGTGAGCCGCCTGTTCATTCCTACCCTATGCTGGCGAGGTAAGCCTCTCAGTGGAGCAAGAACGATCTATGCTTCACGTGCCTTTCGACGTCCTCGAGCGCATGCATATGGCCTTCCCGTCCTGTGCGATTTTGGTGAAGCTCGCATTGTGGTTCCACAGCCTTGAACCGAGATCCAACCAGAAATGTATAAAGCGCCTGAAATTTTGATGCAATTCGAGTGGAGCCATTCAGCCGACATCTGGAACGCTGCTTGTTTGGTAAGACATACGCCCTTTTCACATCTGTTATTTGCAGGCCACTGATCGGTATCAGCTGTGGGACATGCTAACGAAGGTGCTAATCACCACATCTCTGATCAGGGAAGTGGAATGCAAGCCCACCTGTTGCCCCTGTATCGTTGGAAAGCTGATCAAAATACCTTGCAGTGGACAGTAAAGCAAAAGTCATTGACTTTCTACAATCTATGCTTCGTTGGGTACCCGAAGAACGAAAAAGCGCAAGAGAACTTCTTCAGCATCCCTGGCTATGAGAGTATAGCCAATGAGAAGTAAGAGAAAACGTGAGATGGAAGACGGAACATGGACATAGTAGGTGGATGGCGAAGAGAGTGTGCTCTCGGGGTTCACAATTGGAAGAAGCCTTATGCTGTAGGACAGACATATTATGTTCATTTTTAGCACTGTCCAATTTGGGAATATGTGCAGATCCTAGGAGGCTGTTCGGTCAGCATTTAAGTTCAAAGATGGTATAACGCGGGGTTCGCACGCCATCCGCGCTAGTTCAACGGCCTTGTATGAACTGGCCGATAATCTGCGTAGGAAGCCTTGGACATGGCAATCTTCGGCCAAGTTCAGCGACTCCTATTGGATAGAAGATGCATCCGACTGATGATGACATGAGCAGCGCGTCGAGCTCGCAAGACAGGCCGACAATGAGCTGCTCGAGAAGGGGCTTTGGAGATTTGGTTATTTTGTTCGTAAAAATTCACTTACCTCCTATCAGTATAGTTCTACACCCTGCAGCGCAGCGTGGCTCAGGTACCTACTAGGAGGTAGGGTAGGCTGGATCCTAGGAGGTAGCACCCGGGCAGATCAGCAGAGTTGCATTGTGATTACTGTAAGAGTACCGTGCTGTATAAGAGTCCCGTATCGTACCGCAGTGGTGGTGGTGATTTGACCAGAAACTACCCAACCACAAACATGCCTTCGACATATAGCTCTGCACCATTCGTGTCGCTGAAGCCCAATTCGGACTGTGGACGAGGCACTAATGGCTACACTAATGGCAATGGTGCAAGCCCATCAACATCAAATGAGTCTTCCGACGACGAATTTCTGCGATTAGATGCCCCTCAACAAGACCTTCTCTTGCTCCATGGACCACGCCAAAAGTACAAGCTCGAGAAGAGCAGCAGCATTCCCGAACTTCAGGGCGAACGAGAGATCTTGGTGCAGGTCCTCGCGATCGGCCTGAATCCTGTAGACTGGAAAGGAGCTGACTTCGGCTTCAGCCAGCCCAGCTACCCATGGGTCAATGGGCGCGACTTTGCCGGCATTGTGGTCAGAGCGCCGCGAACGGGTAGCAGAGTCCAGCAAGGCGACGTGGTCTTTGGCCCATCAACCGACTATCGCGATGTGAGAAAAGCCGCATATCAGGAGTATGTTGTCACGACGGACTACAATGTGGCGAGAATCCCACAAGGCGTCAGTGTCAAGGAGGGTGCAGCACTGGGTGTGGCATTTGTTGCCGCTATTACTGCGCTTGGTATCAGCTTCGGATTGGATCTTTCAAAGGTCAGAAACGCTCCTCGGGGCCCAGATTTACTCCAGATTACCCGCCAGCTGGACCCTCTCCATGTGCCCGACGACATCAAAAATGAGATCTTTTCGGGTATTTCTGTCGACGAACGACCTCAGCCAGGCGAGTGGCTGGCGATCTGGGGAGCCAACAGTATGACGGGACAGATCGCGCTCCAGATTGCAAAGCACGCAGGACTCAAAGTTGCGTGTGTGGCCGATCTAGCACGAGGCGGACAACGGTTATCAGCACTTGGCGCAGACTTCATGGTCGACAAGTACGACAATGGACGCGCAATCGACATTCTCAAGGCCATCTCTGGTGGCAACCTGCGATTCGGCATCGACTGCAATGGCGCCGATTCAGCAGCGGCGCTACAATCCGCTCTCACGCAGTCTGATACTGGCCTCAAGTCACATTTGCTTGGGTTAACAGGGCTGCCAAAGAGTGTCGGCAGAGGTGTTACACACCACAAGCTTCCCATCAAGATCTTCCACGAGGCACCCAGCGTGGGCGAGGCCATTTCCGTCTGGCTGGAAGAACTGCTTGTGCACAAGAGTCTTCAGCTTCCAGAAGTCGAGATTGCACAAGGCGGTCTTGCTGGCATCAACGACGCCCTCGATCGTATGAGGACCGGCAAGATTGGCGGCAAGCGTGTTGTGGTCCCTGTGGGAGAAGAGAGCAAACCCGCTCCCGGTACTGCTGTCAGTAATGGCGTTCTCCCTAATGGCATCGCTGCGACAGCGACAGAGAACCAGTCTTTGGATTACGCAGACTCCCTGAACTCTGACCCAGACCGCGTTCGCTTCGCGTACTGGGTCCCGAACGTCTCTGGTGGGCTTGTGATCTCCAAGATCAAGCAGAACACGAGATGGGACCTCAAGAGTAACGTCACATATGCAAGGACTGCGGAGCGCGTGGGCTTTGAATACGCTCTATCGCAGATCCGCTTCATGGCTGGCTATGGAGCCGAAAATCAACATGAACCCGTCACTTTCTCGCAGGCTTTGCTTCACCACACCGACAGGCTGAAGCTCATTGCTGCACTGCTACCAGGGCCATGGAATCCAGCTGTTGCTGCTAAGCAGATTGCGTCCATAGATCACTACAGTGAGGGACGTATCTGTGTGAATGTTGTGTCCGGATGGTTCAAGGCCGAGGTAAGCACTCATCACTACTTCAGCTGCAATTGACTGTATTAACTTTTTATGTCCACAGTTCACCTCGATCGGGCAGTGGTGGCTCGACCATGCTGAGCGCTACCGCCGCTCCAAGGAGTTCATCACATGTCTCAAGGGGATCTGGACCAACGAGAAGTGGAACTTTTCGGGCGACTTCTACCAGTTTCATGACTACCCTCTGAAGCCGAAGCCTCTCAACCTGCCCGGCCGTCCATACCCGGAAATCTTCCAAGGTGGCAACTCTGACGATGCGAAAGAGAATGCCGGCAGTGTCTCGGACTATTACTTCATGAACGGCAACACTCTCGAAGGTTTCCAAGCACAGATCGCAGACGTGAAAGAGCGCGCAAAGAATCACGGTCGCGAGGGAGAGTGTGGCTTTGCCCTGAATGCCTTTGTCATCTGCCGGGACACGGAAGAGGAGGCCATACGTGTCCTGCAGGAAATCCAGGGCAAAGCTGATGCGGAAGCCGTGGAAGGATTCCGACAACAAGTCCAGAATGCTGGTTCCTCGACCGGCAACAAATCTGGCATGTGGGCCAATAGCAAATTCGAAGATCTGGTGCAATACAATGACGGCTTCAAGACCAAGCTCATTGGAACCAAGGAGCAGATTGCCGACCGTATTGTGCTGTTGAAGAGCTTGGGAGTCAATATTATCCTTACGGCATTCCTGCACTACGATGAGGAGATTGAGCATTTTGGTCGAGAGGTTCTGCCACTGGTCAGAGAGTTGGAAAAGCAAGGTCGTGGCAAGGACACCGAGGACGAGATCAGGCGAACGGGCGATGTGTACAGGGCAAGAGACAAGAAGTAAGCGAGAAACCCATTCTCCTTGCTACTGCGGTTTTCGTGTTTTTTCAGCGTTGCTACGCAATGGAATTATGGCCTGTCAAGCTCGCTCGCATACAAAAGCTGTGTTGTCCTTCTTCCTGGGAGTCTTAGTCTGATTTGAACGTGATACCATAGTGCTTCGAATAATTGTAATGTTCTGTCCAACACAGTTTCCACGGACCAGATCAAGATCGCTGTGGTTGCAGTGGCAGAGGAAGCTGACAGCAAGAATCGATTACAGCTCCATGCCATGCCCGCAGAGGTAGAGAAACAACAGTGCAGTGATGAGCAGGAGAGGACTTCAGAGACCGAGAGTGAAGTTGTCTCGCCACTGGGTCATCCATTGCCCAAAGACAACCAGGAGGAGCCTCCCTCCCAATCCGAGGATCGATCGTATACGAATAAGGAATCCTCCTCGTCCTGCAGAGCCCATTCGACAGACCATAGGAAACTTCCAACTACATCATCATCCTCAACAACAACAACAAATAGCCTACATGTATCCAACACCATCCCCTCAACGACCCAGAAGAACCCACTATGCAGCAATCTCGCAGCCTCCTCCCAGAGCCATCACGAAAAGCAGCAACTCCATCCTCATCCTCATCCTCATCCCGACCTCCTCCCACCCTCGAAGAAATCCCCAACCGAAACCGTTGTTCTCGACGAAATAAATTTGCCTCTGCGACAAATCCGATCTATCCCACGCAAATCTAGCGCAGGCCCACTACGAGGCATCGATGGCAAAATTGATTCGAGAACTCATTCTCTACTGCTCGTACCCTCTGGGAGTTGTCTTTCCGAGGAAAACCAGATTAAGGAGGAGTTCTCTGCGGCTGCTGCGTTTGTTGCAAGTGAAGTAGGGGATTCGGATACTGCACAATCGACGACGACGACGACGGCGACGACGTCAGTTTCGATGGGTACGGAAGTTGGCTCTGAGAGGTCTGTTATTACTAGTAGTAGTAGTAATAGTAGTAGTGGTATTACTGCAACAGAAGCCAAGTCGCAGCGATATAGTGACAAACATGGACTATTGAAGAAGATGAGGAATAGCTTGAGGAAGAGTAGGTAGGAAGAGTAGGTAGGTAGGTAGGTACCTTAGATAGCTAGGTAGGTAGTAAGAACCACCTCACTCCTGAATGATGAATAGGTGTGTCCCAAAATGTCACATTCAACAGGCCCTCCAATACAGAACAATGAAAAAAAGGAAAGGAAAGGACCTAATTTCCAATCTGGCCATTTCTCGCTTTGTACTCTGACTAGGAGGTACCTCCTATTGGGATTTTTCTTTTTCTTTGTTTTTTTTTCAAGATCACTCTGCCTTTTACCCTCCCTTTTTTCTACTCCTATTCTGAGCGAACTTTTAGGGGAACAATGCGGATGGATGCTCATGAGGGTATATAGTCTTGATCGCCAGTCCGTCGAGATCCCTAGTCCAATTTTTTTTTTGCAAAACATTTTACTTTTGTATATTATTTTCTTTTTATTTTCTTTTTTACTCTATCATCCTAATAGGCCTGGAGCCAAAAGAAAATCACCAGTCGTTATTATATACCTACTTTACAACAGACCGGAAAAACTGGTAAAAATAATCATATCATATCATATCATATCCTATCCTATACACTCTTTTTGAACACACACGCGCGTTATAGCACCAACTAGATATTGGAAAATTTGCTAGAAGGAAGCCAAATTTTTATTTCGACAATGTATACTTCAACTATAATCCTCTCTCTCCTCCAGCTGCAGCTGCTCATCACACAGTCTACATCAGCAGCACCTCTAAGCAAGCGTAGAAATAACCACAGCAGCAACAACACCAACACCACTCTCACTACCCGTGCAGACGCCAACACCTTCCAAATCCACATCCACAACAACTGCCCTTTCCCCAAACAATTCGCTCTCTACCAAATCACCTCCACCTTCGCCATGCTCCCAAAATCCTCTCCCGTGAATATCCCCTCCAAAGCCTCCTCTAGCATCTCTGCCCCCTACTTCGAAACCGGCATGCGTCTCTCGGGCCACGCAGAATGGGGCACATCGCGCCAATGGAACGCCCAAGCACTCTTCGAATTCGGCTACTCGGACATGACCTACGCAGGTCAGAAATTGCACGGGACAGCATACGACGCCTCCGTCATGACAGGTTCGGACGCGGATATTGGAATTGGAATTTACCCTCTTGTTGCGAATAATAATAATAATAATAGCAAGGCGGCGGGGAGTGGGAAGCAGCAGCACTACTGTGTGAGTAAGACGTGTTTTCCGTGGGATTGCCCTGCGGCGCAAGGCTGGACGAATCCGAGTCAGGTCGACTTGGGTTCGCCGGCGGATACGGTGTGTTATCAAGGGAAGATGGATTTTAAGGTCGTGTTTTGTCCTTGATATGGGCGTTTGATGAGCTGAGCTGAGCTGAGCTGAGTCTTCCAGATCTTGTTCTAGTATCGCCCGTTAAGACGTTTTTTTTTTGGAAGTCTCAGTAGGTAGTGAGAGAATGTAGTGCTTTGTGTCGTTTTGGCTCTTCGGTATACATGTTGTACTCGAAGCCGTCTGTCGAAAAGATGATTTTCAGTATTTAATCCAAACTGCAAGTTCATCCTATCCGCTTTTGCTTCACTTATACTTTCGGTTGTTTTGCTGGTCTATGCTGTGGTTGTTTTGACAGATCGACGTTCATCCGCTAGCGGCCGGCAATATCCCGCCAATGTCCCTTCGTCAGGCTAGCCCGACCGGGGAAGGGGTGTGAAGAGTACATAACGTGGAATATATTGTTTGTCCGCCCACTACCGGCATCACAGTTCCATCAACGCCGTCGCTAAAGTCATACCAGATCATATCGCTTTCTTCGCGTTTTTATCAAGCCCGACGTTCGTTGCTGCCCCTCTGTTCCTGGCCGACCATTTCGTCCATTCCTGGGTTGTAAAAGCACATCGACTTCAATCCTGCAGCCAAGCATCAAAATAAACACAAGATTGAGGGTTGACAGGCCCACCGTCTCTGCAGACATCAAAGACTGGACATCTCCCACAAGGCGCCTGCGTCAGCCCGGTCCCCACAGCATCCTCTTCAATGTCGAAGGTCTGACCCGGCTGTCTGAAAGTAACACCTCTCCTCGTCCGATAGCCCCAATTCCCATCTTCGACATTCCAAACTTTCTCCAGCTTGTCGTCCCACACTAATACGTCGAGACATCCTTGCACTTCCTGCACAGTGAGAGAGGCAGACTTGGTAGCTTTAATCGCATCCGACGAAGTCAAGAAGATGTGAATCTTCTCAGCTGTAGGATACGACTCTGTGCCGGCGCGGTAGGTAAGTTGCGCAAAGTCAGTTTCCGGATCAAATTTGTGCGACCTCTGATAGCGAGGTTTCACAGACAAGTCTTCAATGTCCGTAGCCGGCCTTTTCCTCTTCTGTCCTGTTACAGCAATTTCGTTCACTGCGTCTTCAATCACGACCGCATCCTCCCTCGGCGCCATCTCCTTTTTATTGCTTGACTTTCTTCGGTGTCTCTTCCTCTCGCCTTCTGCCCAACTCTGCGATCTCACCCAAAAGACAATAAGATTGAGCAATTCGTCGCGAAATGACTCATCTAAATCGCCCGCATCGAAGAACGAGTTGCCAGTGACATCCTCGCTAGGAACCAGGTGGAAGAGCATGAACACTCTCTGCGCCGGAGCCTTGATACTTTTCACGGGCTTAATCAACCTCTGACTCTCCAGCGTCTTGGTGATCTTGGCTACCACTGGCTGAGCAATCCCATTCAGCTTGTTCTTGATCGACTTGAGCCATATTCCCGTGGTATGGCTCGCCTCGATGACCTCGTACACCATCCGTTCATCCTTATCCAGCGCCTTGATCGCTTTGGCAGCTTCTCGTGGGCGAACCGACCAGCCCAGGCCTCTGTCCGCGGTCTTCAGCGTACGGAAGAGATGCTGCCCAGTCAGGTATTTGATGAGTGGGAGCATGTCCTTTTTATCAGTCACGGACTCGGGCGCGATTTCAAAGAGCTCCTGCTGCGTGAAGACGACTGTGAAGCCGCCTTTCTCGTCCTGAGACTGCGACATGACCGTTTTGTACAGCTCCTCTGCGGCGGCAGCAGCAGGGTTAACGAGAGTCTTGTCGGCCATGCTGAAGCAGATGATCGGGGTGATATTGGTGCGGCGTGCACAGGTTCGGTAGTGTTATTGGGTGATCATGGACGTCGTGGTTGGTGCAGTGGGACGAGGAGAAAAAGTGAAAGTGAAAGTGGGGAGGGGAGGATTGCATGTGAAGAAGATAGTACATTAAGCTTTTTGCGGGCCGAGACCCACTCGGATCGCCGGCTAATAGACGACATCTGTTTCCTGCACCTGCACCACAACTCCCTTCTCGCTCCCTTCACGATATTCACTGCCGTCATGCATTCTTCCGTTCTCCTGCTTCACTGCGCTGTGTCCTATACCGTTTTCCGCAACAATGCCATTGTGACTGTCATTGTGATTGTCATTGTGATAGCCATTGCGATTATCCCCAGCTGTCCCGGTTTCCCTGCTCCACGATCCATCCCGAGCCTGCAACTGTCCCGAACAATTCTGCTTCTGCATCGCCAAAAAGCCGATGGCCTCCTCGCGCGTCTTTCTGGTGTCTTCCCGCTGTTGCTGCGATGCTCGCTGTGATGTGGCGATTTGTTCTGCTGATGCTCTGGTATAGATTTCGTATTGTTTGTCGAGATTGTCTCCGAGACGCTTACGACCTTTGTCGGGTAGAGTGTAGTAGAATGGCATGCTGATGGAGATGGGACATGCTCAGTGATGGAAAGATGTGGTTGAAACTTGTATTTTGGGGTTCGGATGTTTGCTGCGGGACTGGGATATGACCGAAGAGTAAGGTCAGGTCAGGTCAGGTACCAACAGAACTGTCAAGAGATGGGATATTGCGGAGCATTTATCTTGGCGTCCTGATCAGGTAAGTTCCTGTAACATTCCCTACCTGACTGACTACCTTATTGAAAGGAACTCTACCCTCACGGCCAACACGCTCATATCTACTGCAATCCTCCATCCAAGCTCTGCAGCGACTCATTCGTACTTGTCAGGTCGTAGTTCTCATGCGCTGCCTGGTCGTTAGCAAACCGCCCGAGACGAGGACCCATCGATGGAAGCCGAGACCTCACTCACGCTTTCCTTTCCCCTGAAGACGCGGGTCTGGGAAACTCTCTCCCGGAACACCATCTTTCTTATTCTTGGCCTTCTTCGCAAGCTTGACGATGCTCGAGCCCGCCTTGGAGATGCCGTTGGTCACTGCTTGCCAGGTCATGACCGCTCTGTCGAACGCGTCTGGCTTGCGATTCTGAGCTTTGAGTAAGTTGGCGTAAGGAGTGCCGCTCTCCTCGGGCTTTTGGGGAGTGTCGCTCGCAGGTTGGGGTATTGCGGGCGCCATATTTCGAGAGCGTTCGTGGGGGCAGAACGAGAAGACTGGACTGATGAGTCGACAGACTTGCGTTCCCTTGGTGCAAGTGACTCCTCTCGAGGCGTCGTGGTGAGTGCGTTAGAGATGGCAACACATTCACAGCCCAGGCGCGATGCAATCTTCACTCGCGTCTCTATTCTTCACACAATTGCCTCGGCGGTGAAAGGCATCGACAGAGGCGCGTAGCTCTATAAAACACAATACTTCTTCTCACAATGGATAGAGCTTGCCATTGACACGATTGACAGACCTACACTACACTCTAGCGACAGAAGTGCAGCATTGTCGTCGTTACTCGCACGACAAGGCCAGTCACCGTTGCTGAACCCCAACAATGCCAATGAAGTAACTGGCTGGAAAGTCTTTGCATGTGCTCCTATCAGCAAGTGAGGTAAAGCTTCTGCTATACTACTCTCTTTAAGAGAGAGAACTTGGCAAAAACAAAAAAAAAGATAATTCAACAATTCCACAGCTTTTCTCAGCCGAGCCACGTACATGGCTATCTATGTACTAGAGAACCTGTTTGCCATGTGAATCGTAGCCCCATAACGTCCAAAGTGACTGACAGACGCCAGAGAGAAGATGCATCAAGAAGAAGATGATGGATTATTAAAGTATAACATGATGTAAAAAAACATATCCTATACTTGGCGTGACTACTTCTTTCTCTTTCTCATTCTTCTGTTCTTCATTTCCTTTCCCCACCCCCACCAAAACTCCAACTCCATCCCATCCCATCCCCATCCCCATCCCCCTTCAAATCACATACCGATACAACGGACTCCGATCTCCCATTTCCAACAACTGCTGTTCTGTATACCTTGCCTTAACTTCGCCCACAGACATACGATCTCGTTGAGAATTCGTCCTCTGCAACACAGTCTTCATAATCAAAGCCGAGAGAATGCCGGAGACGAGGACACCCAAACTGAAACCAAAACCCAGCTCATATCTCGGGGCTTGTTTGGCCAAATAAATGTTTGCGCCGATGGCACCGCCGAAATTGGCAATGGTGGTCATGAGTGCCATGCCGATGGCGCGCCGCCAGGATGGTGCGAGATTGTTTGCCACCCAGGCGATGGCGGCGTTGACGCCGCAGGATACTGTTGTGTGTGGATGGAATGTGTTAGTGGGAAGGGAAGGGGGA
>JH792527.1:114044-139044 GCA_000291705.1 Sphaerulina populicola P02.02b
CTCTCTCTCTCTCCCTCTCTCTCTCCCTCTCTCTCTCCCTCCCTCTCTCTCCCCCCCCCTCTCTCTGCTATTTCTTCTCGTTTCCCTAGCGGACATATCCAAACATCCATCCATAGAACAACTGTAAGGGTGGGTAGGCGCCATCTGGCAAGATCTAGGACGTTACAGTTTAGCAAAGATAGATTCATCTGTCTGCCTTGTTGGAAGATCTGCTGGTTTCGACCGGTCGAGAAGCGCCTGCTATTCGCCCTTTCTGCTCCATGTTCTTGGATGGCGGGTTGTAACTGTCCCTTCCCCCGTATCTACCGGAAACGCTTCGCGGGGGCAGCGAAGATGACCAAGGCCCGCGCCAGGGTCGTGACGAAGATGGCCAGGAGGACAGTGGCGGGCGTGTTGGCGAGGGGCTTATGGTGTTTGCAGAGGACTGGCTGGGCTCGGGGGGCATACTGGTGCGGTCTGGTGTGCCTGCATGCATGATTGCCGCTCGTCTATTGCAGCTGAGGCAACGGAGACTAGCGCGTCAATAAACTCGTATTTCGTGATCACAACAGTGCCCGCTCGCTCCCCTTCTCTGACTCTCCCTCACCAACTTTCCAACCAACTTTGCTCTCTGCATCAACTTCAGCCCTCCTCTTACCGCCTCCATCAACACATCCATCGTCAGCAGCAGCAGCAGCGTCGTCGTCGTCGTCGTCGTCGTCGTCGTCAACATCATCAACGCCATCTTCTCATCTTTCGCTCCAGGCCCGTCGTGGTCGGCGACACCAAAGGCAAGTGTGCTATGTCTTCCAGCCTTGGTCGACGAGATGATGATATCAACTATACAGAGCTACTACCATGTTAATCTCAGGGAAAACCACCCCGGCACTTGATGTTTGTGGGCGGCTCTACCAGATGCCACCCCGGCGCTTGATGCTTGGGAGAGGTATTGATCGCACACCATGACTCTGATAGTCTCGTCCAGCGCGCTGCCACACACAAACATGGCCCTCATTGTTGGAATTTTACTGATTATCGTCAGCAGGAGCAGCAACACCACCACCACCACCACCACCATCATCATCATCCTCATCAACGCCATCTTCTTCTCCTTTTGCTCCAGGCCCGTGGTCGGCTCTACCAAAGGCAAGTATCCTATATCTCCCAGCCTTAGTCGACGAGATGATGATATCAGGTACACACAGCTACTGCCTGCCATGTTAATGTCAGGGAGAACCACCCCGGCGCTTGATGCTTGTGGGAGGTATTGATCGCACACCATGACTCTGACAGTCTCGTCCAGCGCACTGCCATACACACATGGTCCTCATTATCGGAATTTTGCTGATGTTCGTGTCCTCACCCAGTTCTCGCCACTTTCCCCGAACTCCCTCATCTCCAACAAGGCCTTCGCCGCCGGCAGCAGTACCACCAGCCTTTTCGTCCATTGGCCCCTTGACCATCGCCAGCAAGCCGCGGCGTCATGTTGAAGGTGAGTGCCCTGTACCCTCCGACCCCGACGACTTCAATGATGTGAATATCAATGTGGTTTCAAGAAGACTACAATTTTAGAAGCCCCCCCGGAACTTGTGCTCGTGGGAGAGCTCTGACAGAAGCCATCCCGGCACCTGTTGCTTGTGGGCGGCTCTGACAGAAGCCCCCCGGGCGCTCGTTACTTATGGGAGGTCCTGACGAGATAGAGCCTTTCTGAGAAAATTGTCCATAGCTCTGCCGTACGACTGATCCTCGCTGCTTGGAATTTGCTGACGCCTTTCGCAGAACACGTCCGCGCGGTCGCCCGCCAACCACTTGCGGCCTTTTCAAAGCGGTACGTACAGACTTTGGCTGCTCCCTCGAAGTTGCTCCCGAGATGATTGGCGATCCTTGGACGGATCATTCAGATGGGTGGATGCGTTGAGAAAAATGCCAGATTCTGACAGAGATATCGAGCACTTTCCCATCCAAGTTGCTTGGTTCATGATATTTGCTGACCAAGTTCACTACAGGATGATCGGATGTCAGACTGCAGACTAGCGCCGTGGAGAAAGGTGCCAGAATCTGATCGGAGGCAAGAAGCATCTCTGCTTTGCACCGGCCGGTGCGCGAGACCGCTTGTTGACCTGGCCAGGCACATAGACGCCTGGAATGGTGCATCGCCATCACTTCACCCCACCGCGTTCCGCCATCGCCATCGCCATCGCCATCGCCATCGCCATCGCCATCGCCATTTTCTTCATGGCAATCGCCCACCACAGAAATTGTTCTCAAGTACAGCATAGATGCGCCGATACCCGCGCATTGGAATCCTCTGGTATGTGGCCGACCCTAGCTCTCCTTGCACGCTGCTTCGCACCATGATGATTCTCTCAGAGCATATGGGGGGAGGATATCCGCCATGTTGACATCGTCTTCACTCTGAGTGAACACTCAAACGCAATCGCACCTTCGAGTTTTCCAGTCCGCCAGAGCTGACCATTGGAAGCTAGATTCCAGAACTGCCATGCTTTCGGGCGTAACGTCCAGATCGATATCCATTGTCGTCGTCCAAGGTAAGAGTTGTCCAGCTAGTCGAAAGCCCATACGGCCGTTCTAATCCAACGCTTTCGCTCTTCCTGCATGCTGACCTGAGACGAAGGGCACCAGTCGACTACCACCCGCAGATCTGCCAAACAGTCCTGCCCTCCTCGCTTCCGCACCTCGAGATTCAGAGTCGTCACCGGGTAAGCAAGATTCCCCCGCCAATCCACTTGCATGATGATAAATACTCTTTTTGTTCTGCTGAGCTTCATGGCTTTGAAGTCAACCAATATCTGACCTTGCTACCTTGCCCCTACCACAGTGAGCTTACCGCCCATGGGATACTGCTGACCTGCTTGACAGCTTCCGTCTGGCCAATTGCACTCGAGAGTCGTCATGTGAGCCGCAAGTCACGACTTCCACGCGTGTATTCAGAACTCGCTTCTTCATTTGACTCTCGAAGCGTCCGAGCGCAGAAGCTTCTCTTGTTCGCAGTAAATGCCGAGACCCATCACTGTCTTTATGTGCATACCGTCGACACAAGTTGAGAACGAAGACCAGTGCGTCTGAGTATAGTCGTTGCTGGATGATGAGTTGAGGTCGGGTGTTGCGATCCGGGACAGGCTGAAGGCAGCCGGACAAAGGGGGCAGGATTGTATTCGAGTACCGTATAGATAGGAAAGCATCACAGCTTCGCATTGCTTCCAAGTGCCTCAGCTCTCGATATAACAGCCAACCTTCGTGGTCCCTCTCTTTTAAAGTCCACCAATACACACTGGTCATTCGGACCTTTTCGAGCCGTCCCTTGTAGTTCTGGCCCAGCGCGGTTCAATGCAAGCACTTGTCGTCCATCCTCCCGCTTTTTGCCATAAGGCGGCGGCATAGTCGTGGGAGAGATGCAGGCGTCCACATACGAAGGATCGCCCGATTTCGCGAACTCCAGAAGCCTCTTTCGCCGTAATTCCAACTCTTCTCTCGGCACCTCCTCGCGCGAAATGGATGCATAATCCGTCGGAGATTTCAAGCCATCCAGGAATTGTGCTACTTGATGAAGTAAGAAGAATTGCGGCGGAAACATGATGATCCTCCCTTCTTGCGCAAGTCTCAGCCACGCTGATGCGGGTAAGAATCTGGCAGTGGTGTGTTCTTTGCCACCATCTGTCGTAGGCGACGGAATATCCACTTCAGCTTCCGAGTCGTCAGGATTGCCAGAACCTTCTGAGATTGGAGTTGAGGATAATGTCGGTAAGAAGTACAGGTACATCTGGGTGGTAAACCTCTTGGGGACATTTGTTGGCGTGATCCATCTGGTGAAGGGCGTCAGACCATCGATATCTGCTCGACCGCCTTTTTGTGCGAGCCATTTCGTAAAGGGGATTTGGTTGCCATGAACTAGCTTGCGACCGTCCTCGCGTTGGTCCTGAGGCACTTCGATGAGTCTGCCGAAGCCATTGTTTCGTGCCAGGAGAATGCCGGACTCCTCGAAAGTCTCACGGATGGCCGCCATGCGGTACATCTCACTGTCCTCGTGGCGCTGAGGATGGCTGGGCTCGGGTGCTTTTCCATCGTGAAGCTCGGAGACATTACCGCCTGGGAAGACGTGTGCAGAAGGAAACGAGGAGGATTGCTTGACACGCTGTAAGAGGAGGACCTGGTTGTTCGGCGAGATGAGCAAGACTGATGAAGACGGTCGGGGTACTGCAGGCTCTTTCTTGTCCTTGGGTGGAGTCGTGGAGTAGCTCTTAACAGATGTCGCCGCCCGCGGCTCCTTTGGCTTCGACGACATTCTACCCGAAGTTACTCGATGTTCTGGTGAATGTGGTCGCTGGCCTCGGTCGGGTATTGGTGCTATTCGGCTAGAACCACCTGGACTGGCTGTTGAACTGAAGCTGAGGGCGCGGATGGCTGGTGGCAAGAGGAGCAGCAGAGTCTGCAATGGTGCATGTAGGTTGGTAGTTCTAGCCGAGCTGGACAATATCAAAGATGACATACCTCACAAGATGAGAGTCGCGATGGTGTTGTCTTGTCAGAGGTGGTGAAGGTTGGACTTGGTAGGCCGAGAACCGAGGCCCCCTCCTCTATCACTTCGTCAAGTCCTCCGCCTTCCCATCCGACTACCTAACTTATCAATAACCTCCACCGCCGCATCAGTCGCATCAGGAGCCAGCCGGCGCTCTCATGCCACTCGCACAAACGTTTCGTCCCAACACGTCCAAACACGCCGTGTCCAGAGGTCCACAGTTACCTACACCTTGGGCGACCAAGTCCTCGACGAACAGCCAAACGAACTAGGTCGGCCACAACCTATCCGCAGACTGTTGAGCAGCGATACCAGTACACAAGAGGAGACGAAGAAAATTCCGCGATGATAATAACGATGACGGGGAGCGCTACCTCCTACAGCGGGAGGGACAGACAACACGCTAGGTACCTTATGCTCCCTTTTATCCGTCAGGTGCAAATCGCTGCAGCACCGGCTCGTCTAGCTCGGTCTGCTAGACCACCTCTCCTTCTGTTGCTGGAGATGGAGCTGCAGCTGAGAGTATTATGCCATCGTCGGGATACCGCCTCTCCCCTGGGTACGTCTGGCTTTGGCTGTTGGTCTTCTTGCTGCAACGACGTTGTAGGCACAGCAAGGTGGGTGATGCATGCGACACATGAGGAGTGATTGAGTACCATCAAGGTAGGGACTTGCAGAAATGATTATACGCAGGTAAGTGACGGACGACATGAGGGCATATGTAGACTTTGAAGTATTGGAAGGGCCAATGCATAATGGGTCATCGCTGAGTTTGATACTACATGTAATGCAATGCAGTGCTTTGCCAATGCTCCAAGCTTCTGACCACTGCAATTATTATGTACTCATTTGGCGGTCATGTACTCCTGTGGCCACAGGAAGTTACTGTCTCGGCCTTTTTCCAAAATGAGCTCAATTCATGAAATGTCGCGCTTGAAGCATACATGTACCTGTGAATCCACCATGGTAGTGACAAGTCGTCTCTGTACGAACGTTCAGCCACGGTATTGGTGCCATCTGTTCCAAGCAACTTACGCTGAGAATACAGTTATCGAGTCCTTTCACCCTGACATCGGCTTTTGTGCCGAGTTGAAGGCGAAGATGAATATGAAATTAGTCAAAGCGATCCCGAACATGCTCTAGAAGCAGCAGCTATATCGCAGTCGGAGTCTGATCGCCATGTAGAACCACGTCTTGGGGCCTTTCCTTTGGTTTCGAGCGGACGAAACAAGCTGCGAGCGAGCGTAGAGAGAGGTGCGACAGGCCTTTGGTCGTAGAGAAGCCCTTTCCCACCGCCCTTCGATTGCTGTTCCCGTCAACAGCAGGTAGCAAGCTAGACAGTCGCTACCTTGATCCCTTGCCAGTGATTCTGCCCAGACCAAAAGCAGGAAGCTTCTTCTTCCCGCCCGACGGACGCGTACTATCGTCGACATCCATGACATCCTCGTCCTCATCCTCATCATCAGCCTGGTCTCTCTTGTTGGTGCTCCGCAAGATCGGTCCAGCTCGCGGGCCTGACATGGCACCAGCTGCACCTGCACCTCCACTGCCGCTGCCACCGCTGCTTTCAGTTCTGAGGTTGCTCGGCTTCTCGGTCAATTCCATTACAGCCTTGACCTGCTTCTCAGCTTTTGCCTCCCTCTTCAACCGCTTTTCCGCGTCTGCCTTGACCTTCTGGATCTCGCCTTCCAGCTGCTCGAGCGCAGCATCGCAACGTCCACTCCAGGCGGCAAGCTCGGCCATCATGTAATGTAGGCTGCCTGGTGCAAGGTCTCGGAGTGGCGCGACTGAGGTGATGACGACGGTCTGTGCCGCGGGGTTCAGAGTGGCTGTGATGAGATTGCTGTAGACGGCGTGCGTCACGAGGTGTTCGAGGTCGACTATGTCTCCGAGATCGAGGCGAGCGCAGAGTGAGGCATAGCTGAGGTTGGAAGCTGCGCC
This sequence comes from Sphaerulina populicola P02.02b, assembly GCA_000291705.1. Classification (NCBI taxonomy): domain Eukaryota; kingdom Fungi; phylum Ascomycota; class Dothideomycetes; order Mycosphaerellales; family Mycosphaerellaceae; genus Sphaerulina; species Sphaerulina populicola. The sequence continues at coordinate 120,502 of JH792527.1, forward strand.
CTTTTCGGAAGCAATGGTGAGGAGCGAGAGCAGCCGGAGCTTGAGAGCCTGGGCATCGGAGAGAGGAGGGAGACCAGGCGAGGCGGTATAGCTCTCCCACGTACCCCAAGCGAACGTCTGGAGGAGGGTGAGCGAGGAAGCATACTGCTCGTTGCCGGCGAGAGCTTGGATGTTAGGCTGCTGCAACAGCTCGGCGAACACAAAGGTATTGGCTGCCGAAGTGGCCTGGTTGATGAGATCGGCTGCTGCTCGCGGCGAGTTGGCGGATTTGGCGAGGGCAATGAAGGGCGCGAGAGCGTTGATGGCCTTGGACTGATCCATGTTGCTGTTGGAGGGACGGGCGATTACGTGTAGTTGAGAGAGTGAGACTGTGAGATGAATGTTGAAGGTTAAGGTACAGCAAGTTAGGTAAGTCAGGTACATGTAGTATGGACTCACTCAGGCTTGGCATAGCAGTGGGGCATTCATTCACTTCGCGTCGTCCCTGACGCGTCTTTCATCCTCTGCCATCGACAGAGGCCTAATGTATTGACATATATCCATAGACACCTCAACCAGATATATACCGCACCCAACAATAATGGGAACGCCAGAACAGCCTAGCTAAGGACTATTCAAAAAGCTGCTTTTGAACATACTGTCCAGATAATAACGGACGGTCCACGTCACCTCAGCGGACGGCCTCACTCCCATCATACACGTAACCCAAGATCTTCCTGCCAACTTTCCTCGGTGGAGGCGTGACGATATGGTCGCAGACACGCTGTTCTCGTGTGATGCTCATCGCCAGTTCACGCATCACATCACACGTTTCTCGTTGCGCGGCCATGAGATGTTGCACTTGGGAGGAAGTCTCTTCGACGTGTCGTGCGAGCTTGTCTTGGACCTTTCCCACCGGTGGTGCGTCGAGCTCTCGTTCTGTGAGTACCTTTGTAAGTGCTTGAAGTCGGTCGTTCGTCTCTCGGATTGCTTCGTGCGTGCTGTCATTCGACGACGATGCTGGAGGGGCTGCGTTTGGGAGCGCTTGGTTACTCGCAACAGTCTTGATGGCATTGGCGTTCTGTTCGGTGACAGCCTGTATCTTGCTGAGATGGGACGCAAGTGCAGACATTAGGAATTTCATATCGCCGCTGCCGGGAGTCTGTGTCTGAAGATAGCTCGTCGATTTCTCTAGAGTGGCATGTACACGATCCAACCGGTCTGTCATGGGGCTGAAGTCGAGATTGAGGCTCTCCGGCCTACCAATAATTGATTTCCACTGACTGTGGTCTTTCTGGCATTCAACCAATATCCGAATCTGTTCCGTGTTTTCAGTCGCGATCTCCCGGATGGCATCCATATGTCGTGCTACAGGCTCGAAATCTACATCACCGCCATTGTGTTTCACAGCCTCTTTCGTCTCCATCTGAGCCTGCAGGATGCGGTCAAGCGTCTCGCCATTGGCCTTCGCCGTTTGCAACGAGCCATCCTTGTCATCACGCAAGATCTCGAGAAGAGCGTTGGTGTGCAAATTCTGCTTCTCGACTGCTCCATATATCTTCTCCAGACTCTCTGAAATTGGCAAAAGGTCAAGTTGGTTCTTGTACCGTGCTTCAGCATCTGCTGTTGATCTCTCCTCCAGAAGTTCTGCAGTCAGCGCAGTATTTTGCTCAATGGCATGCTGCATCTGTTCCAATCTCCAAACTAATGGCGAGAAGTCGATCGATGGCCTTGAATCATCTACTGCCAATCGCACGCTGTCCTTCCTAGGAGTGGGACGTGTCTCCAAAGTCTTGTTAACACGATCGAGATGGGCCGAAAGTTGGGCCAGGTCGATGCGATTCTCTTTCCGTGTCGTCGAAATATCTTCCAGTGCGGCAGTCAATCGCTGCTCATGTTCCAACTGCTTTTGCGCCATGCTTTCCATGTGTTCTATGTTCCTCGCCAGCAGATCCGTCATTCTCCCAAAGTGTACTGCTAGGGCACTAGTGTCGAAGTACCCACCATGGTCATGTTGGTTGTTTCCCATACCATCTCTACCATGCTCTTTCGATGCCTGGATCGATCGTTGTGCGCTCAGCGAAGCTGGTTCGGGGAGGGACGCGTCCAGTTCCGCCGCCTGCGATTCATCTTGCTCTGCCACGGTCCTCATTTGGCCATGTGATATGGTCTTGACACTTCCCGTCGTCTTTCGTCGTTTCGGCATCAACCAGGACAGCTTGTCGTTCTCGGGCATATTGCTATTCCTGCAGGGTTGCGATCGAGGTGTAACAAAGTACTAAGATACCTATGCTGTGTCCGCAGGCACAATGCGATTGTTTCATGCGACTACCAACCAAGCAAAATGGGAAGAAGAGCAAGGCGCGCACAGTCCTACCTTGGTGTGACTACAGGTATCGTTCTATCATCTGATGGCATCGTGATGAGCGTCAAGTGGGAACCGAAACCAGAGAAGACCTAACATTTGCCTGCACTTGGTGCTGTGGAACAGGGAACAGGAACTGACCCTGTCTGTGAAGTGACGTTATTGGTGTCCAGGGGGAAGGGGAAAGGGGAAAGGGGGGACGTAGGAGGTACATATAGGCGAGTAACAGCACATACATGTAATTATTCTATTGGTCGCACAACTCGAGACGCTAAGAAATTGCCCTTTTCGCTCCTCTCATGACTAGAGTCATCGACATCGACATCATTATCATTAATATATTATCTTCCGTCGCCACTCTTCCTGTTCCGAGCTCTCAAGACCGCCATCATACCTTTGATGACTGGAGCTCATGCCGCCTTCTGTCTGCCAGCAGACAGCCTGGGTAAGGTATGATACATATAATACACTCACAGAGTACAATTAATACAACATGCAAGTTAATTTATCCATCTCGTGCGCCCTTAGATCCATTTCGCTCGACCATTCATGTTTGTACCATCGATCGAAATTCGACAGACGGAGATGGGGTACATGCCGGTAGAAAAGCTGTCCCAGCCGCACGAACGACGCAGTGGATCGGGAGTGGTCGTGAACAGGCTGCTCTCAAAGTCCTCATGTCGTGGCTCGGGTCCATGTTTCTTGTGTCCATTTCTTCGGTGCCATCGCTTCTTCAATCCAGTGAAGTGTCGACCGAACCATGTAGAGCAGTAGAAGTCCTCGTCCAGCGAGGAGATTTCAGCATAGCCCTGCCGTTCCTTGTTCGGGGCGTCCGAGAATGCTGGCTCCGGGATGCTTGTCGTGGCAGGAGGGCACGCCTGCGGTAGAGGAGGAGTCGGGTTGTATGCTTTCGTGATATCCCATGAAGATTTAGTAGAATGCGGGAACGACCATCCTGGTGACGCGGGATTGAACGGGCTTAGGTGAAGCGTAGGTGAAGTTGAGCGAGTGGTGATTGGTGCGATGGATAGTTTGGGGCCACGATGGTCTTGTCCATGTCCTGTCTGACTGTTGTGCATAATGAAATTAATCAAAGGAAAGTGTGGTCGGTCAGGCTTGACTTGTGGTACGTTTTGTTTTGTTTTTTTTTATTCAACGGCAACGTTGCATGTAGTGCGTGTGTGAAAAAGATGGTATGGGAGCGGACTGTGCTTGAAAGGTCCCATCGTGGGTCTTTTCATCCTTTCCGCGTGCCTCCTTGATGTGCAGAGACGAGCCCAACATGCCCAGTAGCGCGAGGAAATCTGCGCATAGCTGATCGGGCAGCAGGGAAATCAGGGGCAGCGCCATATAGAACCATTGTACTGAGCAGAAGCAGAGCAGAATTGTGGTCCCTCTACGAGGTCGGTATTTGAAAACCTCCTTGGAAATGAAGCGTAAGGCGCTATGAAAGTATGCCTTGACTCGGTGGTTTGGCCTCGGTACGATGCTCAAATCATTTTTTTGAGCCTCGTCTATCGACTGCCATTGGCTGTGTTTTAGACCCTTCATCGCCGCTCTGGAAGCGTGCACTAGGCAACCCAGAGACACGGCGCTCTGAAAGCTTGTCAAAGACAGCATTGTTCCAGAATGTCCCTAATCCTGAGCTACCTCCTACATCCTACCTCCTATGAGTACCTAGGAGGTAGGTCTCGTCTGCCGTGCTACAGCGTGGTAGTACGACCCGTGATCAGTGTGAGTTGAGAGTGCAGAAGAAATGGATGAGACGGAAGGACTCGAATGTGATGTGGTACAGTAAGTTGTACATCCATCGGCTGCCTCTACCCCCTAGGAGGTAGGATTGCTGGCGCCCCCCTATTTTTAGCTCCTGATCAGAGGTCAGACGAGGCGAGGAGAAAGTCAGGGCAGCGTTGGTCTCGTTTCATCACAGTTTACTCATCCTACAGTTCACTCATCCTACAGTTCACTCATGCTGCAGTACCTCCACCACTATGTACCTCTACCACTATGTATATACCTATAATGATCATGTACAAGGGCGGGGGACGTTTGCAGTGATAGACAGCTGTTGCCAACGTGCCCGATGCCAACCCGTATGGACCGTCACCGTGGCTGCAGATGTGAAGGATCATGTGAAGGATCATGTAAAGGATGATTATTGTTGGTGTCGCGGTACCAAAGAAGAACGGCAGCTCCCTAGGCCTGCATATTATAGCGGTTTGCGTGACGCAGCAACGGTCAAACAACGCTCCCTCCCTTCATAGGACCGTGTACATGTACCTCCTACCTCCTATCGGGCTCATTTGCACTTTTTGCAGCACCATGACCGGGAACCGAGACGGACAGTACAGTGGGAGGTGAGAGCTCCTTAGGTAGGTGGTGGTAGACAAAGCAAGTAAGCAACCACATGCACCGTGATTATTATTAGCCCGCCGGTACTCTGGTCTGGGTGGCATACATGTACATGTAGGTGAGGCCCGTGAGGGTGAGGCAACAAAAAAGGGAGCTGCGCTGCCTACATGTACCTTACCCTATTCAGTACATGTATCCATCCACACGCGGTGCCCGGTGCTCTCCTCGCCTGGGATGCGCGACGGACGACTCTGCTAGCTCTGCCACGAGTCCCACGACGCTGCTGGACATGATATCTGAGGCAACCAGCTGCCAGCATGAGACGTTAAGCTTCGTTGTGCCCGTGTGCCAGAAGACGAGGATCTTGCATCCATGCCCATGGGAGCACGCATGCGGATAGGTCCAGGAATCGCACGCGTAGGTATCTTTGCAACACCATGCCTGTTTCAACCTTCTCGTCGCTCCATCATTCGCCTCGTTCTCGAGATCGTCTCATATCGCGCTGGACGTCCACTCGCAATCGGATCAATGCTGACGACCAGCGAAGCAGTATGCAGGAGTTGGATGGAACGGGTGTGTATGAACCAGCAGAGTGGCCCTTGTCGTTGGACACAGCAGCAGCAGCAGCAGCAGGAGGAGCAGGGGCACTGAAAGAGCCACGGAGCAAACGAGGTCGCCAATGTCTGGAGCCGGCAGAGTTATACGATGGACGTGTGGACGAGGGCGCGGTGTTTCGCAGGCTGGAAGATATTAGTCCCACCATGGCCATCCTCGCTGATGGAGCCTACATCACGGACCCCGAAGTGAGTGATATGGACGACGATGACGATGACGATGATGATGATGATACGAGAGACTTGGACTCGATACGAACTTCTTCACCACCTCAATCCTCACAACATCAACCTCAACCTCGCCCTTTGCAGTTGCCGCTGCCGCAAGCGCACAGCAGCGTTGGGAATAGTGTGAGGAGTAGCAGAAGTAGTACGAGGAGTAGGAGCAGGAGGGAGACAAGTAGGAGGAGGAGGAGAAGAAGTAGCAGCGACAGCAGCCAAGATTCACGCCAGCACCGCTCTCCGCTACAGGGAGACCGGCGACAGCAGGATGCCGAAGTATCGCCAGTTCGAGAAGAGCCTGTTGCTAGATCCCGGGGAGTAGTGCCCAATTTGACAATCGCCGAGCACGAGCTGGTGGAACAGGACAGCGCTGCTCCAGACCATATCACGCAATTGCAGTACCACGACGACAACGACAACGACGACGACGACGGCGAAGAACAGGAGGCAGACGAGGACCACGAGCGTGAATTGTACGAGTCACGAGACATCGCCAGACCGCTGTCTTATGTTCCCAGCTCGCCGGGCCTGCAGCAAGGGCCATCGCCCAACACTTCACCACATCTGAGCCTGAACCAGGCCACTTTCTCTGCGCTGACCGGCTCTGATCCAGAGCCCCATCCACGATCGACTGCGAGGGAGTCGATGCACAGTCCGGACTGGAGATTATCTAAGAGGACTTCCATGTACAACACCACCCAATTACCGCATCAAAAGGAACGAGTGCGATACAGCTGGCAGTCGCTCCAGGACGACGAGCCCCATCGGCCGCGCATCCACGTTATCAAGCTCTTTTCGCAGTCTGTGACAGCTGCGGCAGGGTTCCCAACAGGCGAGGCATTCGGCTTTTCTATATCAGCCGGCGCGAGAAGGATCGCAGCGTACAACAGTGCCAGGCTGTATGTGCTACAGACGAATGCCTTGCCAGTGGGTATCAGCCAGGACTATGCGCTCAAGCGACGTCCACTGGACGTGGACCTCACCGACGAGGGCAACACCCTGGCTATTCTGGCAGACGGCCACACCATCAACGTGTATGAGCTTGGTCACGAACTGAGAAGAACCAAGACCATTACTCTCGACTTTCCGACGCATTGCATTACACTTGCCCCGAGTGGAGGCATTCTTGCTGCAGCCTACGAGGGCGGCATTGAAGTGTTTTCGTTACACCCCAATGCACTTCCTACGGATCGTAGAGCTGTCCGCTGCGCCAGGATGGATCGTCTGATGTTCTCGGATGACGGTTCTACGCTTCTTGGTACTACAACCAGGATCAATGCCTCGGCAACGGTAACGGTGTCGGTTCCTGTATTTCCTGCCCGTCCGGATGGACATCCAACCCATGAGGAGCTCAAGGAAGCATGGTGCTCTGGGCTATTGCATCCCGAGAACATACGGAATAGTAGCCATGCCACCTTCATGCGTGAGAGTAGGACCACATGTAACGACAAGGTGTTCGCCTGGAATGGCTTAGAAGACACATTTGGGATACTGAACGTCAGCGATATGAATTACGGCATGGTAGATTTCCCAGTGGTGATTTCGCCCCCGTTATCGACATGTGGAGGTCTAGGAGCAGCGATTCACAGTTGCCCGTCGACCAATGAGCATGGAGAAACTGTAGCCATGATTGTGAATGATCGAACAGTACGCCTGTATGTTGTGCCGGCCGAGACTGAAGAAGAGTACCTGGAGGCTCATAGCATCGATCATGAACTGGACGAGGGATATGGATGTCCATTCAGCGAGGTGAGGTGGGTGCACAGCTCTGCATCGCTCCCTGCGCCTCGGAATAGCCAAAGTCAGATCCAAGGTCGCTTGATTGTGACGAGTCCTGGAGGTGTCACGGAACCCGGCATGAGCGACGCCAGCGTGGAAGAGATTGAAGGTGGAAGAATCATCCTCTTCGATTTCGATGCACAATTTGCAGGTCAGCCTGGGCAGACATTCAACTTGACGCTGGGAAAGAGTCCCCCAGTAATGCTAGACGAAGAGAATAAGAGCATGCATGAACAGGTCAATCTCGTGCGGAGGAGAACGGTCAACCAGAGCAAAAGCAGTGCACTGAATCAACGTCCCACGACTCTTGGAAGATCAGCGACAATGCATGGCAACCGGTCCAACAGAAGAACCGCGCCCACGCCTCCTGGGGCAGTTCGCAAACCCAATCGCAACAGCGTGCTGTCAATCGGGAGCACACAATCGGATGCGACCAAGAGCCTGCCAGATCTGCATGAAGGCACCGAAGCAGTCGATGAGGTTCTCGAAGTGCCGTACGTGCAAGGTCAGCCTCGTTCACATGCTTCTTTGCAACGAGCAGCCACGAATGCGCAGCGACACCGCTTCCAGGCCCTGGAGGAGCGCACCCAGGCGAATGTCAGCGCCGACTCTAACAGCGGTTTCTTAACGCTGCCAGAGTACACAGAAGAGCCGAATGCACCACTGCCTAGCCGCTTCAGAGCTCTGGCGGGCTTGGACGCACCGTCGATGTTCAGCCGTCCGAAATCTGCTGTCGTTATCAGCGTTGACGGTGGAACCGCAAGCCAGAGCATCACTGCCGCCTCATCTTCACAGGCGCCACATACCGCGCCGCCTCACGTAGGCGAGAACTTCAGTGCAGATGTTGCGTTTAAAGCTGCGAATGCTAGTAACTATCTGGGCGCCGAGCTGAGGCAAACAGAAGCCGAACGGGAGCGCAGGGAGCTTCGCAGAATTGAGATTGAACAAGAAGGCATGGACTCGGCTGAAGCACAGCGTCCACACAGTCCGGCTTTATCCACACAGAGTTCAGCCCCAAGCTGCTTCACTAGAATGGAGGGCCGACAGCAGGCGCGGCTCGAGCATCTGCCTCGAGGTGCTGGCACAAGTTCGACATCGAGCACTAATTCGGCCAGATCTTACAGTCCAGTGCCTCTGAGCGCCGTAAGTGCATATGGAGGCTCCTTCGACGCCATGCCCCGGGGTCTGCAGCGAGCATACAGCAATGCTGTGTCACCGCTAGGCCCAGCGCGATCATCAGCGCTCACCGGTGACTGGCAAAACATTAGTCCTATCAATCGCCCTACCACTTCTACCACTAGTTATCTAGAAGACGAAGACGCGATATCACCAATCAGCGCGTATCAGCATCTGCCCGTCGACAGGAGGTTTTCCAGCTCGAATCTCAACCGCTTCTCGACGCCAACTCGTGCAGTAGTCCGCCCACGAACAGCTACCGCTGCCACGATGCCCGAGGCATCCTCGGCCCCGGTGGCAATGATGCCTGCTCGACGATTGCCACCACATGTGCAAGCGTTTCGCGATGCGGCGGCTGCTGCCGCTGCTACTAGTGCTTCATCTACATTGTTCCCACCCGGTCAGCCACGAGACCATGTGCCTCTACGGACAGCTAGCACGAGATCGGGCGCTGCCGGACATCCCATCACAGCATGGCATCCACCGGCGCCATCCAGGCCCTCTCCAGACTCGGTCTACAGCAGGGATGGAATGGTTCATGGTCATGGGCATATGAAGAATAATAGCTCTGCAGACAAGAGCAGTCGTTCTCCGTCGATTGAACGAGCGAAGAAGTCGGGACGCTTCCGAAAGCATCAGAAGAGCGATCTTTTTGCTCCGCGCGGCCACACTGTTGAGCAGTGGGGAAAAAGAGAAGAGGAGGCGAGCATGAACAGTGTCATGAATTGGGATAGCAAAAAAGCAGAACGATGTAGTGTGATGTAAAGGGGTACATGTACAATGTGTACATGGTATAACGACAGTAATGACATGAGCTTCGCGCAGCGTGGAAGTGTGAGAGATATGTAATGAACGAGGGGATTAGATCTATGTCCATAGCGACAGTGCCGAGTGGCATGTATATATATATATATATATACATGTGTACAATGTATATGCTGTATACAGCTACTGCGCCACGATGTTCTCCTCGTTCATCTCAGATCTACCTCCTACCTTGTGCATATACCTCCTAAGACCTCTCCTGGCTGCAGTGTTTATGTACAGTAGGAGGTACATGTACATGTAGGTGGCAAAATAGACGATGACGTAAACAGAACCCATGTCGATGGATACATACAACCAATAAATACATGTACATACATGAGCACATCCTTTGTCACGACCTACACATCAGAGCACTCGACCAACAACAAGCCCTCTTTCTGGCCATTTCCCATTCGCCACCATCCACAATTGAGAACAAATACCTCCTCGCGCTCCTCTTCCTCGGCGGAATCACCATGTCGTCTTTCATCCAACGCCTCTTCCGACCCTTCTCGAGCTCCACTATGCACTTTGCCGGCGAACAAGGCGCCTCGACCACGACAGCCATGGCTCTTCCCGAAGGTGCTCAAAAGGCCACCATTGCCGCGGGATGCTTTTGGGGAGTGGAGCATATGTACAGACATGATTTCAAGGATCGTGGGCTGTTGGATGCGAGAGTGGGTTATATTGGAGGAGATAGCAAGGATCCCAGTTATCGGGCGGTTTGTTCGGGGACAACGGGTCGTGAGTTTTCCCTTTTCCTGGAACCTGCGTAGAAAGAAGAAGTATGGGTGCCCGTGCTGACATGTGGGTTTTCCCATATTTCTAGACGCCGAAGCGTGTCAAATCGTCTTCGACCCTTCCAAAGTGTCGTATCAGACTCTCTTGGAGTACTTTTATAAGATGCACGATCCCACAACTGCGAACCGCCAAGGACCTGATACGGGATCGCAATACCGTTCGGGCATCTTTTACCATAATGAAGAGCAAAAGGCGATTGCGGAAAAGGTCACCAAGGCCGCGAATGAGCAGTGGTGGAAGGGGAAAGTGGTGACGGAGATTTTGGAGGCGGGTGAATGGTGGGATGCGGAGAAGTATCATCAGATGTATCTGAACCATAACCCGGGGGGATATGAGTGTCCAAGTCACTTTTTGAGAAAGTTTCCGGATTTGCAGATTTGAAGGAGAAGCAGCAGGAGAGGGATAGCAGTGGGAGGAGAAGAAAGATAGCAAATGCAAGACGTCTTTAGGGATGGATCAGGACAATGAGGGGCAAGTCTATTTGCCTTGTGTGCTGCAGTATTGGGAGTCGATAGGACTACACAGGACACGATCTCTTCTCTCCATGCTCGAATTGTCGGCGTCAAAACGCTGTAGCGCTGCAGACGAGCCAAATCTGCGCATTACAGAGACTAACGCACATTAGGAAGAGTATATGCTACGGTATTCACTCAGTCACCCAGACAGCTCAAGGAGACACTAGTGACGGGTGAATGAGAATATGATTGCATCGGATAGGATAGGTACACACACCTTCCACCTCCGTTCGATAGTCTACCCGTAAGCCTATAGAAAGACAGAATTTCGATCGTCGCCAGGCTTAAAAAATCGCGAAACACCTTTATTTCGCTGCTTGCAGGGTATAATATATCCACCTTACTACACTTCCTAGGTATACTGCACCTAAAAGCCGGGAACTTCTCCCTCTTAGGCAATTTTCAGGGTACGGATAGACTATCGAACGGACGTGGAAGGACTATGTAGCGAAAAGCAGTCCTATGAGTTCCACATGCGGTATAGTTTCCAATGGTACATCCTACATAGGCTACATGTACCTACCTAGGTAGGGACAGTAATGTACCTATGCATCGGATAATGTGGTTCGTAATTTCGTATCATGATGTAACCTCCAGTGGCATGCATGGCAGCCAGACGTGGCACAATCGGCGACGGCTATAGTGAGTGAGTGAGTGAGTGTAACAGTGTAACCGTGCAGGTCATGTACATGTATGTAACAACAACCAGGAGGTAGAAGTCTAGAAAGAGGCAGATGCATATATCGTCGTCGCGACCTCATTCTGCCCCCCCCCCCTTTCGGCTTTTTTTCAGATCCGTTTAGACGGTTGGCATAATCTATTATAGGCATACGCCGCCAGCCATACCTCCTCCTAGCTATACCTCTTACGGTGGACACGCTCAGCCTCGCCTCACACGACACGTGGGGACGAGACAAGACGGCTATTTTCTTGATATTTTGCAATATTATTTCACAATATTATTGTAAAACTACCTCCTACAGTCACCTCTTCTTCTACTCCGACTGCTTCTTTCTAGTTTCTACTATTGCTTTTCGCTATTAATACTCAGGTACTTCTTCCTAGCCTTGGCTATACTTGTCTTGCTGTTCACCGCATACCTAAGGTATCTACCTACATACTTCTTCCTCCACCTGGTATCGTCGACCTTATCACTCCGCGACATGAGGTACATGTACCTACCGTGAGAACTGCAACTGTCGGCCTTTCTTCTTCCGCCCCGTGCACGAGCTCTCGAGAAGGATCGTGCTCCTCAGCTGCTGTACCTCCACCAGGACGGTCCCATCCTACTGTACATCTACTGCCACGCCCAATGCCCGTACATCAGATCCGCGACGCCGCCGCCGCCGCCGCCGTCCATCCATGAGCTGCTCGCCATGAGAGCGCTTTCGCGCCGCCGCCTCTGCTCGGCCCCGTTCTTCACCCTTCTCACGCGCCGCTTCTCCCTGCTGTCGTTGCTGCTCTCCAGCGCGCGCGCCGCCTTCATCACCTTCGACAATTGCCTTCCCGAGAGCACCGTCGACTCGGACCCTCAGCAACTGCAGTTCACGCCCTACTGGGTCGACGCTTCGTTCCTCTCCGACGACCGCTTCGCACGCTCCCTCAACCTGACCGTCTACGGCAATGTCTCCGGTCAGCAGTTTACCGGCGTGTATCCCCCTGCGGACAGCCCGCAATGGCGAGACAAGAACGATACCTTTGGCAAGATTGCCAACGTGGGCACTGATAACAAGTACGCCACCTTGACTGCCGACTATGATGTCGTGACCTATACCGCTCACCACAATCGTGGCCAGGAGTTTTGTGCAACGCTGGTCAATGGCACCGGAAGCTGTCCGTTGGCTCCCTCCTTTGATGCCAATCGAAGTGACCCCAACACCCTCCCTGCCTTCAGCGTCAATCAGCCATTCAACAGCTCCTACGCCTTCAGCACCATTTCTACCACGCTGCATATCATTAGTGGAGATGTCGGAGGTGCCAACATGGGCTGTATCAGCGTACAGATTACTCCGGACCTGGGAAAGAGCATTGTCGGATTGTTGACGTGGCTGCCTGCCGTTATTCTGATTCTGAAGGGCGTGGCTACGCTGGCTGCCGCCATATGGTCACCGTGGGGAAGCGAGGATATCTTCAAATGGAGCAGCAATTACGGAAGAGATGAAGATCTGCTGAGACTGGTGACACCCGGCTTTGGAGACTGTCTGCAGTACATTCAGTTCATTGTGCTTACCGGAAGTCTGACCTTGCAATACCCGGGCTTCTTTCGCCCAGCCGTCAGTCAGGCCTCCTGGTCGACGCTGATGTTCAATCACAGTTTCGTCAATGGCGGTAGCACGCAGAGTCTGGTCGATGGGCTGTACATCACGAATGCGACCTATGGTTTGACGAGAATGAGCCAGCTGGTGGGCTTGCAGGATGACTCTGATATTTGGGCTGGTATGGCCATATGGCTCCTTGTGATTGCCGCAGTGGTCGTTGCCCTCTGTCAGCTGGGATTCCTCGGACGGTGGCTGTTCCACATGGCGACCCAAACCACCGAGGAGGACTTGCGCCAAAAGAACTTACCATTCACCCTCGGAAACATCATCCGGCTGCTGTTCAACTTCTTCATCCTCCCCATTGTCGCGCTGAGCTTGTTTCAACTGGTCATTTGGTCCCGCTCGCCGACCAGTGTCTTGGCGTGCGCCGTCATCCTCTTGCTCATCATGGTGGTCTGGGCCGGTTGGATATTGCGCTTCATCTTCAAGACCAAACCGAGAACGCTGCTGTTCGACGACATGCCGATCGTGCTGCTGTACGGGCCTCTATACAATACATACAGCGATAGCGCAGCGCCATTCGCTCTGGTACCAGTCTTCATTACATTCGTGCGCGGAGTCGCCATTGGCGCCATTCAGCCTTCTGGTATCGCGCAGATCATTGTCTTGGCCATTTGCGAGGTCATACTCATATTAACTCTGAACGGGTTCCGACCGTTTCAGGGACAGACGAGCATGAATCTCTACCATACCTTCTTCGCCACCATCCGACTGGTCACTATTCTCCTCATGATCGCATTCATGCCCAGCCTTGGCGTGACAGAAGCACCTAAAGGGTGGATAGGATATGTCATTCTGCTCCTTCATGCTTGTGTGCTCATCTTCGGCTTCTTCCTGAACTCGATGCAAACACTGATCGAGGTTGTTGCCCGCAGCATGGGCGCTGGAGGGGACAAGGACAATGGGGCTGTTCGAGGTAGCATTTTGAACTGGCGTGCGTTGAAGAAGCGACCGGATCGAACGAGAGATGCTGCTGATCGCAGTAGCATGATGAGTAGTGCTGCGATTTTGGGTGCTAATACTGCGTATGGGACTCGCAGTAGATCGATATCGGCCAGCAGTCAGCAGCTTTTGAACCGCATGAGTGGCTTCGAGAACTTTAGCCAAGGAGGAGAAGTCGTCAGCTCCCCAGATGTCGACGTGGAGAGCGCAAATCAGCTGGGCCACCCCACGACGAGTGGTGGCAAGGTTGAGACAGATGGTTACTATCGACCTCCACGACCTAGAAAGACGACGATCGAGACCCTCGGGGGCACTGGCGTAAGGAACAGTGGCACTGGTGACTTCCCGTACCTAGACTCTCCCACCGGTCCCAGTGGACACGCACGAGATGCCAGCTATGACAGCAATGCTTTTGGGTCTCCAGCGCCAGCATACATCCGTAAAAGGACGGGCTCGAATGATGAAACTGCGAGGTACGAGCCAGCGAACAGGACGGATTATGCTGTGCGTGAAGTCGATCAGTATTATCGAGGTCCGGCTCTGAACGAGCAGGCCACGAGAAAGCTGAAGACTGGACCGGCAGATCCCACGGGACCAGCGTCAACGGCTCAGAGCTGGCTGAACAAACTGATCTTCGGCGTCAAAGGAGGCAAGACGAAGGATCAGGGTAAAGGCTTTGAGGTGGTGCGATCGGCAAGAGCGCCGCCTGGCATGTCCAGAGAGCCGGAAGACGGCGTGGAAATGACGACCAGTCCCGGTATGCATCAGGAACGGTATCAGGATATGCCTGATACGCCTGCTTCGCCAACTCAGGCCGTCGCTGGTGCCGAGCGATCGATGGATGGCGCGCCAGACAGTCCCGCAACGCCTGCTTTCCACTCTGGCGGTGCAACTGCTGCAACCAACATGATGGCTCTGGATTCGGAGCCGCGGCAAACAGGCGATAGTTTCGACTTTGAATATGGCAATGTACGCGATAGTGTCATGACCGGACACAGTCGTACACGCCCCAACAGCGATGCGCTGGGCATGCCCGTCTTGGAGCCCATCACGTTCGAACATGCCGATTCGATCGGTGTCGCCCCGACTCCGCCACGCCGAGCGAGCGATGCATCCACAATGGGTGGCGACGTAGAGGCGCCGCGAACCAGGTACTCGGATCAGCCGGTTCCGATGCTGGCACCCATTGAGCGTAGTCCCAGCATTGATCTACCTTCGAGGTTCAATAGCACTGCTTCGCGCTTCACCACGAACCAGCAAAGCGCCGCGGGAGTCTTGAGTGACGGGAGCGCACCCTCACGACTCCCTGGGAGTCGTAGTGCGGCCCCGAACAATGCTGACATGGCAGAGAGTGCCGGTGGATCGGACTGGCTTCGAGCGGTCGACGGTCTCAGTTGGGGAGACCACTCTCGCCAGACCAGTGTGCGTAGTAACCAGCAGGCACAGTCGTCACAGTACATGGCGCCTTCGGTGCCACAGCGAAGTTCTCGAAGACCGCTCAGCCAAGATGTGGGTGCTGGAGAAAGGTATCAGGCTCCATCTCCCAATGTGTTTGAGGGGTTCGATAGTAATGGAAGCACGCCTGATGTCGACGACCGGCCCCGACAGGGCTCCGTGGCGAAGTCGAACTATGTGAGTCATCACCGGGCGCAAGACAGTATTTCGAGAAACAGCATTGGGGCTGCGGCTGCATTGCGAGAAGGGAGTGCCAGTGTGGAATATGGCACACCGCCCGCACAGCAGGACGACTACCTCTGGTCTGCAGGGCGACTGGTTTGAATCATCATAATATCATCATTGTATGGAATGTGGGTTGCTGGGAATTTAGCGAGGCGTTTTGTTCTTCGTATGGGTTTTGTCAGGGAGCGTTTATTGTTTTGCATATGGAGATGGCGCGATGGATGCTCACGAGCTACAGGAGTGAGATGATTAGAATGGGAAGGTGAGAGTTGGAAAAGTTATGGTGATTGTTATTGTATATGACGATGAATGAAGATAGTAGGTAGGTAATCAGGTATAGAGGTAGGTATAGATGCAATCTAATATGAAAAGGTCTATGGTTGTCTGATGGCGTGTTTTTGTCTATTTTACTTGGTATACATTCGCGTTCTGTCCTTGATCATTCTGCCCCATGCATGCATCCACCTCACACTCAGGAGGAACCTCACAGTCAGGAGGATATGGTAGATTTGATTACCTTCCTCCACCAGCAACAGCCTTCGGCCTCCCCGCCGCGGCATGGGCCTGCTGAATTCGTTTCTTGTCATCATCCGCATACGTTCCCGCTCTCAAGTTGACTGTGGGAGAAGAGAGAAGGAAAAGGAAAAACAACCCCGTCGAGTCAGCATAGGTTTCTTCTTTTGTTATTCCTTTCTTCTTCTTCTTCTTCTTCTTCTTCTTCTTCTTCTTCTTCTTCTTCTTCTTGTAGTTGCTTTCTGTTCCCTTCAACTCTCTTCATTCTTCACAGGGATTTCTTCTTACCATCCTTCTTCCCCGCAGCAGCAGCGCTCAAGCTCGAAAACCCCACTCCATAATTATACGTCAAAGTCCCTCCAATATTGGCACCGAGAAGTAACAAGGCCAAAGTAAAAATTTCGGCCACGACGAAGGCGGTCGAGTGCGCATACACGGGAGTCAAGGTAGTAGTAGTAGTAGTAGTAGTAGTACCTGTTGTTGTAGAATCGGATTCCAATTCCAGCTCGATTCCTCCCGAGGAGGTATGATGATGATTCAGCAGTCCCGGCCGACGAGAATAGCAGATCCAAGTGGAAATGGCCAATAAGACATCATTGGCGACAGCATGTGCAATGGTGGCTTTAACTTTGGGTTTCACTGTTGAGCCGTCGGATTCGTAGATGCCTTGTTTTTGAATCATGGTGATTAGTTCTTTGCCTCCTGTCACTACGGCTGGGATGGCGGTGATGAGGCCGAGGGAGAGGAGGAGGTAGGCGGCGCGAGTGAGGTCGTGGGGTCCCAGAAGGGCATTTTGGATCACGGTGGGGAGGGAGGCGCGGGTTGTGTGGAGGATGTCGAGGGTGTAGGATAGGAAGAGAAAGGCGATGGGGAAGTGGACTGTTGCGGGGTGGATTGGTTTGCCCATTGTTTCTTTTTTTCTTTTCCTTTTCTTTTCCCTTTTTTTCCTCCTTTTTTCCCTTTAGAAGAAGAAGAAGAAGAAGAAGCAAAAAGTGCAGAAGAATGAAAAAGAAAAGTGGGCGTCTGCCCTTCCTTGATATACCTACGTACATATGTAGGAGCCAGGAGGGGGACATGCTGTGCGATCATCATCACAATTCACCACTCCCACCCCGAGTCTGCTGCACATCCGAAAGTTTGGTGATCGCTTCCAGGTTGTCCCTGGTCACGTCGGAGCATCATCAGAATATGAAGCTCCATGATTGGCTCCAACATTTGATTCTACTGTATGTTGTATGTACATCCTGCGGACGGTGTCTGTGCCTGTGCCTGTGCTGTTCGGCTCCCCTAGTTCTATTTTTGATTGTCCGTCAGGAGGTAGAAGACAAGCTGGAGCGGGAGCTGATGAGGGGTGTGGTACATATGTAGGTGCCAGGTGGTACGGAGCTAGTTCGAGGGGGAGGTAAGTGAGGGAAGTGAGGGAAGTGAGGGAAGTGAGCTAAGTGAGGGAGGTAAGTGAGGTAAGTGAGTGTCTACGGAGGTACAGCAATGTACATAGTTCTAGAACTACCTGACCTTATCAGTGGTATGCTCACTTGCCGATTCAACAATCATTCCTTGCTTGGACCCGCCTCGCCTCGCCTACAGCATCACCCACCCTCCCTCCTCCCTCCTCCCTCCTCCCTCCTCCCTCCTCCCTCCTCCCTCGCTGTGCTCCAATCGAACCGCCCACCACGACACGCTCCATTGCTCACCGTCGCCATGCCCGCACGAAACAGAGGCCAACGCCGCCCCGCCATGTACAACACACCTCACATCCGCAACGGAGGCTTTGGCGTGCTCCAGGTCGAGGCTGTGGCGAACCGTGCAGCCTCCGTCCAGCGCCGGCATCTCGCTGCCAGTCAACTGCGAATGCGCGCCATCGAGCCCGACGAATTGAGTTCCTCCGAGTGGGTTCGCTTCCTGGTCATGGAAGGCCGAGAGAGGGACAGATTCATCTCGGACTTTGCCCGACAGAGAAGAGAGAGCACGACCGACGACATGGAGCGCGAAGTAGTGGCACATGACAAGGCCGAGGAAGCGAGGCTGGAGGCAGAAGATGCGCGAAGAGCAGAGCGGCGAGCCATTCTGGAGCCGACCAGATCGCCCACTCCTCCACCGTCACGAGCCGGCGCACGGAGCCCTCCTAGTCCTGGTGCTGCAGGGACCACGCCGTTTGTCAGTCTCTGGGCGAGGCATATCGATGGCATTGAGCGCGCGGAACACGACGGCCTGACTTATACGCCACGGAGACCCATGCATGTCCGACATGCTGCTGATGCCGAAGATGCCCCACCGGCATACAATAGCATCATGCCTCCTCTGGGTGAGGCTCCTCCGGCATATTCCCCTACGTCCGACGACGAGGAATCCGGGGGAAGGATGAGGAGGAGGAGCAGGATGAGGCGTTTCAGTGACCACTATCTGAACCGTTTCTAGCAGGATGCAATCTGATTTATATTCGTTTTGAGGGGGGTAGATGCGACCAGAGCATGGGAATG
>JH792527.1:148505-180876 GCA_000291705.1 Sphaerulina populicola P02.02b
GAACAAAGAACTAGAACTAGAACTACTACTACTACTACTACTACTACTACTACTACTACTACTACTACTACTACTACTACTACTACTACTACTACTACTACTACTACTACTACTACCACGACGACGACGACGACGCCGCCAAAAACGCCTCTGCTCCAGCCGAAAAGCCGCCAGCCGCTCCACCTCCACGCCGTGCCGGAGTCGGATGAGTGGGCGCAGCAGCTCCCGGGATCAACTCCTGAAAGGCCATTCCAATATAATGCTTGTGAGTCTTCTCGAGGATGCGATTATCGGGAGGAAAAGTGCCTTTGGCAACGGACATGGTGTCGGCCTGTTTGGCCAGCCATGGATCGGCGTGGATGGCGTCCACGATCCAGCGCTCCAGCTGCTCGAGCGTGGGACGGTGGACGGGGTCGTAGGCGAGACATCGATCGACGGTGCTGCAGAGTTCTTTCGAATACGTGTGTCGGGCGGAGGCGTCGCATTCGAGAAACCATGTGCCGCCGGGGAGATAATTCGGCTGCTCACTGCTCATGATTCGCTTGTTGCGCAGCAGACAGAGGACTACCGCTCCGATGCCCCACACATTGCACGGCGAGAGCACTTGGAAGTCGTCCACGGCCTCTCCCGTCACCGGGTGGCTGAATGCGCACTGTTCCGGAGGGAGATAGCCGGGCGTTCCCGCCTGTCGATTGTACAGTGACGGGTTGGCCGGGTCGTCGGGGGTGGTCACAATGGCCAGGCCAAAGTCGGCCAGTTTCACTTGCGGGTAGGCGGGAAAGGAGGTGATGGAATTCTCGCCCAGAAAGACATTGTCCAGCTTCAAATCGCGATGCACAATCTGCTCCCACGACGTGTCCCGGACTCGACCCGCTTTGCCACGCTGCATGATCAAGCAGCTTTCGATCAACGCCCGGAATACATACAGGATGAATGCTTCGGGAACGACTTCACCGGCGTCCTGGTGCCGTCCCAGCAGCTCGTGGAGATCGCCGTTGTTCGCATACGCCAGAAACATGCGAAACGTCAACAGTCGGTCGTCGACCTGGACTTCGTGGGACGCCAATCCGAGAATATGAGGACATTTGGTATCCACCAGCTTCTTGTGCACCCAGAATTCGATGGGTACTTTTTCTGTCCCCTATTTTTTTTTTTCATCATCGTCAGCGGAGACTCCTTTCTACATGTATGTACCTAGGTAGTACTTGTTCTTTTCTTCCTATCCTTCGTCCATATATATATATTTCAGACGGAACGAGCAAAAACACGAAGGAAAAGGAAAAGAAAAGAAAAGAAAAGAAAAGAAAAGAAAAGAAAAAAAAAAAAAAACATACCTTTCCATACCACATATCCTCCTCATCAAACGCCATCGAAGTCGTATCCTTCACCACCACCCGATCCACAATCCTGCCTTTCCCATCATCCAACCCATAGACAGTAATTTTCCCCATCCCACCACCCATAACATCCAAAGCGTGCCAGCTCAGCGGCAAAGCCTCAAACTGGCCTCGAATGGCACGGTAGCCAGCCTTTTTCGCACGATTCCTCCTCGCAATTTCCGCGCGCTTCACACGTCCCACATTAATTTTCCAGACGCGCTGCGAATTCTGCTCTTTGGCCAGCGCGAAGAGCATTTCGTCCAACATGTCTTCTCCGCCCGCGGCGTCGGTCGGGTGCCGTTGTTTGGCGACATCGGCCGTGTGTTGCACGGATGTGATGTGGCGGATGCGATTCTTGAGCACGTGCCCGAAGACGGATGGTGAGGCTGAGGGCGACGAAATGTATTCGGTTTGGAGAGTCGTGAGGATGGAGAGGATGGATTTGCAACTTCGCGCGAGGTCTCGCCAGATGGGACGCGGGTCTTTGAAGTTTTTGAGGGCTTCGTCGATGCTTTTTTGTTGCGAGACGAGGAGTTTGGTTTGGGAGTTCACTTTGAGGATTCGGGTGACGATGCTTTGTTGTTGTGCTAATCCGAATCTTTTGAATTCGATCTTGAGAGTGTGGAATTGCGTCTCGTGGAGTTCTGTGAAAATTGGTTTCCTTGTCAGGGGTATTTTTTCTTTTTCTTTTCTTTTTTTTTTCTGCTTACCTTCGCTATCAAAGGCCTCCTGGTCGGTGCCGAATGCAACGAAATGGGCTTCGAGGACCTTCGGGTCGGTACTCAATGCTGCTGTGGCGGCACCGGCAGCGGGACCTGCTTTGGGCACTTTGGGCGTTACGGGGTCGACGAGGGAAAATGAGCCGAAGAGGCCGGCATATGATGAATCAGACATGAAGGGCAAGTCTGTTTGATGGTATTGCAGACTTTGATACATCGATCGTTGCGGGTGAGTTGGTGTATATAAAGTCGAATAAAGAAGTGATGCTCCATTGTCCGGAAAAGAATTCTTTGGCCGGAAACGGGAGAGATGTTTCTTTGTTGATAACACATCTTTCATACCACCTCAATCTGTTGCAAGGAAGGCTAGGCACTGATAGCAAGAAGGGAACTTTTCTCTACAATCCACATGCTTGATGACAGTAACGCCACCGCTACAAGCCAGCAATACTTACCAAACACTCGAAATCCTGAACGTGTAACAATGTCTCAGCTTCTCAGCAAATCTTAGCTATCCTGAGCCAAGTAATGGAAGAATTTGGCGACCGCTTGAAGATATATGGCGGCTAATAGGAGGCTTCTGGTCAGCGACGGTACAATCGCCAAAGCTCTATACGAAGCCCCTGAACAATTCTAGACTCCGTATGGTCCGACGTTAACAATGGCATCCCAAGAACAGCCCGATCGCCGTCTTTGGAGTGAGTGGCGATGATTGTTTATATTATGGAAAGGAGGTGGATGGAAAGGAGATGGATGGAAAGGAGGTGGATGGAAAGGAGGTGGAGGCGCGGTGATTGAAAGGTCAGGTCAGGTATTTAGGTAGATGGTTAACGCATATTGATTAGAGGTGAACGAATGTGGTAAAATACAGGGGTACCCTACCAACCTTACCAGGTACCTCCTAGGCTAAAACGCCAAGGCCCGAGTCTCGATGTCATCACCTCGTCAACCTTGTTGTATCCAACAACACTCGGTGACACTTTCACCTCACTCACCTCCTATACCACCCTCCCCCTCCCCCTCCCCCTCCCCCTCCCCCTGCCTCTGCATCAACACTCTTCTCATACAATACAGCAGAGTGCCAAAAAAGTCATCATGGCCAGCGTCAAGGCCGTCGTCGCTGCGGCTCTCCTCACAAGTGCTGCCGCATGGGACCAACAGCCTCTACTTGCCACAACAGGCAAGAAACTCGTCGACAGTGAGGAGCTTCAGTCTGCCATCACTGCCGATAAGCTGCACGCTCGTGCTGAAGACCTCTTCAAGCTGGCTGAGCTGTCTTGGCACGAGTATAACCGGCCTACCAGAGTCATCGGAAGTGCAGGCCACGAGGCTACGCTCGAATACATCTGGGCTACTATTGCTCAGCTCGGGGACTACTATAACCTGACAGAGCAGCAATTCCCAGCCTACTCCGGCTCTGTTGCGGAGTCGCGTCTGGTACTGGGAGACGAAGTCATTGCCAACGCCTCTGCCATGAGCCTCACGCCGCCAACAAAGGATAAAGAGCCTGTGCATGGCGATCTTGTCCTGGTGGCCAATAATGGCTGCTCCGCCTCGGATTACCCGGCAGCGGTCAAGAACAACATTGCTTTCATCAAACGCGGCACATGTTCCTTTGGCGACAAGTCGTTGCAGGCAGGGTTGGTTGGCGCTGCCGCAGCTGTCATCTACAACAGCGAGAATGGCACTCTCCATGGCACCATGGGCACACCCAACCCCAACCACGTCGCCACTTTTGGCATCTCGCTCGAGGAGGCAACACCAACCCTCGATAAGCTCAACTCTGGCAAGACAGTCGATGCCATTGCCTACATTGATGCCGTTGTCAGCACGATCCACACGCTCAACATCGTCGCGCAGACCACCGCAGGAGACCCTGAGAACTGCGTGATGCTTGGCGCCCACTCCGACTCTGTACCCGAAGGACCCGGCATCAATGACGATGGTTCAGGCACCCTCTCTCTCCTCGAAGTTGCCACTGCGCTGACCAACTTCACCGTGAACAACTGTGTTCGCTTCGCGTGGTGGGCAGCCGAGGAAGAAGGTCTTATTGGCTCCGACTTCTACGCTGCCAGCCTTCCCAAAGAAGAGAACCAGAAAGTGCGACTGTTCATGGACTATGATATGATGGGATCTCCCAACTTCGCTTACCAGATCTACAATGCCACGAACCTTGACAGCCCCGTTGGCAGCGAAGAGCTGCGCGACTTGTACGTTGATTGGTATGAGAAGCATGACTTGAACTACACTTTCATTCCCTTTGACGGTCGATCCGACTACGACGGCTTCATTCGCGCTGGTATCCCAGCTGGAGGAATTGCTACTGGCGCTGAGGGCATTAAAAGTAAGGAGGAAGCGAAGGTGTTTGGCGGAAAAGCAGGAGACTGGTACGATCCGTGCTATCACCAGCTCTGCGACAATGTGGGAAATGTGAATATGACTGCGTGGGAAGTCAACACCAAGCTGATCGCTCACTCGGTTGCTACTTACGCTATCAGCTTCAAAGGGTTCCCGGAGAGGACTGCTATGGATGCGCTGGCCGAGAGTGTCTATGCGAAGAACACCAAGTATCACGGAAGCAAGTTGTTCATTTAAGCAGCTCAATAGAGGCAGGCGTGGTATGTGTACATTGGGAGATGAATATACTGTCTCGATAGTTCGGAATCACAATATACAGTGAAATTGTCCCAGCGGGGCCGCGCGTGGACAATGTTTCTCTGCTCTTACGGCACCCCGGCCGCCTGTGGGCTTGCTCGGCACAACCGGCATCTCGACTGACTTTGCCCTATCGCAAGACCCTCTCTCCGTATTTCCATCTTCATCAACAACAACGTGGTGTTATCATGGTCGACGGGGCAGTGGAAACGACTGCGATATTGCTGGCCCCACTATCCAGCCGCCGCCTTGACAAATCATGAACTCCAGAGCTACCTGCGACCCAGTATGGAAACTCAACAACATACCGGCACATGTGGTCTGGTCTCGTGGCATTCTGAGCTCATGGAAAGCAAGCCCATCATCTGCTTCGCTTGGCGGCAGCAAGGTCGTCTACATCGCCCGAAGCACTCACTCATGATACCTCATAAAGACGTGAAATGCCCTTCTCTCGATCGTATTGCGTACTGACCAACTCCTGCTCCTTGGCTGGAAATTTTCACAAATGTGTGCGTTGCTCTTGCTGTCCTTTCTTGTATTTGCCATCGCGATAATACTGATCTTCGACGTAGCTCCTCTGGCCGGCGGCGAGATAGTCAACGATATCATCGCCACCAGAGTCCCAGACGCAGTCGTTCCTCCGCATGGCAAGAATCAGAATAGCTTTGCTCTCGAAGATGGTGTCGCCACTCGAGAATCTTACCATGGCAGCAAGGAGGCCAGAATGGACATCGAATCGGTTGGTGAGCGCTCTGCATCCACGATGCAGAAGGAGGAGGAGGAGGAGGAAGACTACGTATACGTCCTCCCTACCGAAGACGAATCGAAGAATCTTAGAAAAGTCGCAGACTCCATCCCAGGCACAGCTTGGCTTCTCTGCATTGTGGAGCTCGCGGAGCGTGCCAGTTACTATGGCGTGCAAACAGTCTTTTCGAATTTTATGCAATTTCCGCTGCCCAAGGGAGGGAACGGAGCTGGTGCTGTCGGAACTCCGAATCAGACTGCTGGTGCTCTGGGAAAAGGGTTGGTGTTTAGTAACGCTTTTGTCTTGCTATTCTCATTTCTGGCGTGAGTCTTTTCCATTCTCTGTGGGCCTAAACCTATACTACTGCTCACCCTTTTGGCTGACGAAGAGAAACTAAAAAAAAATACTAGATACCTCGTTCCCATCTACGGAGGTTATCTGGCAGACACGAAGCTTGGCCGGTTCAAGACTATCCTCATTGGTATGTGCTCGTTACATGCCTTGATGATGATGCTGTTACATGACCCCTGACAATACCGTATCTATCTAGGCGTCCTCATCTGCGGTGTGTCGCACGTGATTATGATCATCGGTGCCATACCCCAAGTGCTCCAAGGAGGCAATGGTATCGCACCATTCTTGATCTCTCTATTCCTCCTTGCCGTTGGAGCTGGTCTCTTCAAACCCAACGTCGCACCGACCATACTCGATCAATACCGCCATCAAAGGCCATATATCAGAACCCTCCCCTCTGGCGAACGAGTCGTCGTCGATCCCGAGGTGACGGTGCAACGGGTGATGCTCGTCTTCTACGGCTTTATCAACATTGGAGCCTTTTTTGCTATTGCCACCAGCTATTCGGAGAAGTATGTCGGTTTCTGGCTCGCGTTCCTGGCGCCAGGTATTATCTACTTCGCTCTACCGGCCTTACTCTGGTACCTTTACCCTCGTCTTACGGTGTACCCTCCCGACGG
The DNA here is from genome assembly GCA_000291705.1 of Sphaerulina populicola P02.02b. Lineage (NCBI taxonomy): Eukaryota > Fungi > Ascomycota > Dothideomycetes > Mycosphaerellales > Mycosphaerellaceae > Sphaerulina > Sphaerulina populicola. The sequence continues at coordinate 154,978 of JH792527.1, forward strand.
CAGCGCTCTCACCAAAGTCTGGCGAATCCTCAGCATATCGATGAAGCAGACCAAGGGCCAATTCTGGAAACACGAAGCCTTTTGGCAAGCTGCTAGACCTAGTGTGCTTGCGGCAAAAGGCATCACATCTTTTGGCGGCAAAGCGATCTCGTGGACGGACAAAGATGTGGATGATGTCCGACGCACCATGGTCGCATGTGCGATTTTCCTCTACTTTCCTATTTACAATCTCAACGACGGCGGTATTGGCTCTGTCGCCACTTCCATGGGTTCTACTCTTACCACCAACGGAGCACCAAATGATTTACTGGTGAGTCCATCCATCCATCCAATCACCCTTGACTCTTCCTTCACTCTTCCCTCAGACTCTATCGTATAAAAGAAAAAAGGAAGAAAAATAAAGAAAAATAAAATACTAACCTCTTCCATCCCTTCCCCTCCTTCAGAACAACTTCAACCCCCTCACCATCATCATCGCCATCCCCCTCCTCACCTACATCATCTACCCCCTCCTCCGGCACTTCCACATCCCCTTCGGCCGCATCTCCCGCATCACGTTTGGCTTCATCCTCGCCACGCTCTCCAGCCTCATCGGCGCGCTAATCCAATGGCGCATCTACGCCACCTCCCCCTGCGGCTCCCACGCCACCTCGTGCACGACGTCCAGCGGCGGCAACAGCAGCGTCAGCCCCATTTCCATCTGGGTCCAAACCCCCATCTACGCCCTCGGAGCATTATCCGAATGTTTCTGTAATGTGACGGCGTATGAATTGGCGTATGCGAGAGCTCCCGACGGCATGAAGGCTTTGGTCATGAGTGTGTTTTTGGCTACGAGTGCGCTTTCGAGTGCTGTGGCGGAAATTTTGAGTCCGCTTATGAGGGATCCGCATTTGGTGGCCGTCTGGGCTGCGCCCGCTGTGGCGTTGGCGCTGCAGACGGGCGTGTTTTGGTCGAGGTATAGAGCCGTTGATGGGGATGAGTTTATGATTTATGACGAGCTTGGGGAGGTGTGAAAGGGGGAGGAGCCGCTCATATTTGTCCCATGTGAAGTGGTTTCTGTCTATGTGAAGTGAAGAGAGTTTGGGTCCCTGAACTAACTACTTCCTATAGTATATGTATATGGAATTCGCCTATATGAAGTCGTTGTGAATTATTCGACTGAATACGCTTTGACACTTTGACACTTTGAGTATAATGTAAAAGGGGGCATTCATTCTTGGCGCTCTTTCTGTCTCACTCTTCACCTCCCTACATCATCATTATCATCATCATCACGTGCATCCATACCGCATTTCTGAACCGGCGACGACAAAGAAAAGAGTATGGAATGTTGATCGAGCGCGATGCTGACCTTATGAGGGCACATGATATTCAAAAAGAAACCCTCGATATATCTCACTTGTTGGTGATAGGAAAGTAACACGATCAAGTCCAGTCTCGACATGAACCAGCACTGTTGAGCACTATGACTCTCACCGCCTGCATCCCTTGCACTGGTTCGCATCCTCCTCAGCAGTACACTCACTCATATTCAATCAGAAGAAGCCAAACCTCTTCTTCTTCTTCTTCTTCTTCTCGACTGGAGTGCTCGCCATCTCCCGACTTCTAGCCTGCTTTCTATTCTTCTCCCGCCTCGACACACAACACGTCAAGAAGACGATACACATTCCCAGGAACAGGAGGATGAAGCTCGAAACCAGCAGCCAGATGGCATCTCCAAAGTGTGCCGTCGATGCGCTCCGATCGTCGTTGACATGATTTTTCAGTATCCCAAACACGGTCAAGTCGGTGGCCATCACAATCACAGTCAGGAGTAAAGCGAGCGCAGCGGCGATTGCGCCTGCGAGCGAGCTGACGATGCCACCGCCGATGCTCAGCAGAAACGCGATGAATGCGACTCCGCATGCAATTGGGTGTAGTACCATGACTCGTGTCAGACCATCGGCTGTACCGCTACTGATGTCTTCATATGGAGTGCCTTGGACGATGGAGAGGTATCGAGAGGGTTCGTATCCGATATGGCGACCAGTACATCGATCGGCACCACTGACGCCGCAGTGGAGACAGCAGAAGCCGAATGTCCCAAAGGAATACGAGTAGGATTGTTTCTTATTGCCCATGTGACCGAGATCGATTTTGAGGAGTCCGAGCTGGTTGATGACAGGCGCGGAGATGGTGACGAAGAGGAGGAGGAGAGAGGCGACGAAGAGGAGGAAGACGCCGAAGCTGGTCGATATCGAATCAGTATGGACTCCAAGGTAGAAGTGATGGAGTCGCCACTTACTAGTGAAGTCCTGAGCCACGCTTCATGGTCACTCACAACCAACCCAAGCGGCTTGAAGGTAGGTAGTAGTTGAGGTATCTGCTTGGTTGTGAAAAAAAAAGGGGGGGGGGAAGGGCTAATCAGTTTCCTCAGGGCACTTTGTTGCTAGATGGGATGCAATTCGATAGGAAAAGAAGAATACGACTCTTTTTTGATAGCATCGGACATTCTCCATCATGGTACAAGTATACAGCACGACGGAAGTTTGCCAGTGACACATGACGTGGTCGTGAGCTCTCGCTGGCAAGCAATGCTCTCCTCGTGCAGTGGCAACAATCAAGCTTCAGACCATGTCTGCCCTCGTACTGTCAAGGTGATTAGAGGCACAAGATGCTACCACATGTTGCTTGTGGACTTGACGTCGTCGTGAGGGCCGGGGACATCCGGGATTCTCTATATTTGTTTTTATAGAGAGCCCCTTGTGCCGAAAACATTCCGTTCCGTGGCAGCTACTGGTAAACAGTATTGCGGAAGTGAAGCCGCGTGACATAAGCAGTAGCCAAGTCAGTCTTGGAGACGACCATATATCTCTGTCATTCCCTGCCACAGATAGAGACGTTTTTTCTTTTTTTTTCCTTTTTTTTTTATCTTCATGCTTCAAACATTGGCGAGATCGATCAAATCATCAAAAGTAATGTTCAATCCCAAGTCCCCAACTACATGTATAAACTTCAAGTTGTCAAGCTGACCACTGAAGAAGATGATGAAAGCAATCGTAATCCACGAGCCCGGCGGACCCGAAGTGCTCAAGATAGAAGAGGTATTCAAGAGAAAGAGAAAAAAAGAAGAAAAAAGAAAAAGAAAAAAGAAGAAAAAAGAAACTAAAGCAAAACAGCGCCCCATCCCCACCCCCCAACGAGGCCAAATCCTCATCCGCATCAAAGCCTTCGGCCTCAACCGATCCGAACTCTTCACCCGCCAAGGCCACAGCCCCGTGCAATTCCCCCGAATTCTCGGAATCGAAGCGACGGGGCTCGTGGCAGCCGCTCCAGGAAACGAATCGCATTTCCACGAGGGAGACATTGTCGCCACAGCCATGGGCGGCATGGGTCGAGTCTTTGATGGAGGCTATGCAGAGTATACATGTGTGCCAGCTGGACAGGTGCAGAAATTGTATCATCATAATCATAATAATAACAACAACAACAACAACAGTGATGATGATGATAGTGATAGTGCAAAAGGAAATTTGCCATGGGAAATACTAGGAGGATATCCCGAAATGTTACAGACGGCATGGGGCAGTTTATTCACGAGTTTGCGGTTGCAAAAGGGCGAGAAATTGTTGATTCGAGGAGGGACGACGTCGGTCGGATTGGCTGCTGCGGCGATTGCGAGGAGATTTGGAGGCGTGGAGGAAGTGGTGAGTACGACGAGGAATGCGCAGAGAAAGGCATTGTTGGAGGAACATGGGGTGACGACGGTGGTGGTTGATGATGGAGAGATTGCCAAAGAGGTGTGGGAGAGGGTGGGAGGGGTGGATAAAGTGTTGGAATTGGTGGGGACGACGACGGCTGAGGATTCGTTGAAGTGTGTGAAGCCGCATGGGGTTGTTTGTGAGTTTCTTTTTCTTTTTCTTTTTCTTTTTCTTTTTCCTCTCCTCTTCCCCCTTTTCCTTCCCCTTTTCCTCTTCCCCCCTTCCCCTTTTCCTCCCCCTATCCGATTGCTTCATATCTTCTTATTGAATTCCCCAACTAACAAACATCCCCCCCCTCCTCCTCCCCCAGGCATCGCAGGAATGGTCGGCAACAGTAAGTCAAGAATCTCCCCAACACCACCACCACCACCATACCCAACTTGCTTCCTTTTCTCACATCACACACAGAATGGACCTTCAACACCTTCGAACCCATGGCCAGCATTCCCACCTCAGTCCATCTCACCACCTACAGCGGAGGCACCGAAGATTTCATGCAGACCCCCTTGCAAGAAATGATCAAGCTGATTTCCACGGGAGAACTTCGGATTCCCATGGGCAAAACGTTTCGATTCGAGGAAATTGTGGAAGCGCATCGGATGATGGAGGAGGGGACGGCGGGGGGTAAGATTGTGGTGCTTGTTTGATTGATCGATTGCTTCCTCACTGTACAACCAATTTCCATCATACACACATGTACCTTGAGTCGCTACGCAAACGATACACATATAAACGCTAATGTCAATGTCCGATACCTCCCGCAACCCAATTGTTCCAGTTCGGATCGTCAGGTGGCGGAAATAAACCTCCGTCATCCTCCTCCTCCTCCTCCTCCTGCGGCGGCTGCTGCTGCTGCTGCGGTGCCTGTGGTTGCTGTGCTTGGTCCCTCTGCTGCTGCTGATGTTGCAACAAATTCATCCTTCTGCGTTCGACCTCTCTCGCACGCTGCTGGCGATACCAGAACAGCCCGGCCAACGCGGCGAGAAGACCACCAATCAGGAGTGTCTCCAGGACCTCTTCGTCAATCTCACCATCGCCATCCCAGTCGCCTCCCGGCATCGGCTCGGTACCGTCCCAGTCATCAGCTTCATATCCTTCTTGATCTTGATAGTACTGTGCATCCGCTTCCAGAAAGTCTCGAACCCACTCCGCAAAATCTCTCCGCTTCTTCGTAGGCGCTTCATCTTCAATACCATGCACGCCGCCACGAGTGACAGCATTCCACCATGATCGCCATCGCAGCTTGAACAAGCTGAGTTTGACGGGTAAATAAGCTTCGCTATTGGTGCCTAGAGCTTGATCGTAAAAGCGCTTGGCCAGGTGGAAGTCTTGCTCGATGCCAATTCCATTTTCATGCATCCATCCCAAATTCCACATGGCTTGTGCAGATTGCAATGTTTCTGCAGCAGATTGGTAGCATTGCGCGGCATGTTCGGCTGAAGCTGCAGTACCCAGTCCGGCGAGGTAATAGTCGCCCATCTTGACGAGAGCATCAATGTTCTGCTGCTTGGCAGACCTCGTCCAGTGTACAAGCGCCAGCGCGGCATCTCCGAGAGAGCTCTTCGTGCTGCTCGCAGTCGATGACAGCCAGTTGAACGGGCTCCACGTCGGCTTCGACTGAAACTGGTCCAGCAGCCATGCAACGTTCGCCTGGGCATTCTCAGAGCCTTGCTCTGCCGCCATCAGGTAGGGAATGAAAGCCTTGCTCGGCTCCCCATCGTCAAACGCTTCGACAGCCTCACTCAAGCCGCTCCAGATTGCTTCTGCCTTTTCAACTACTATCTTGTAATAGCCTGCAGCAGTCCCGCAGGACTTGTCCCGGCCAATGCCTTTCTGACTCATCTCAGCAAGGTAGTAAAAGGCCTCAATGTGACTGTTTCTCGCGGCCAACTCAAAGTACTTTGCCGCGGTGACCGTGTCGCCCTGATCGAGAAAGAGGGTGCCAAGATGTGTTTGTGCAACAGCCAAGTCCTGGTCAGCTGCAGCGGCGAAGAGCTCCGAGGCTCTGACGACGTTGCGGTCCACACCATAGCCATGGAGGTACATCAATCCCAAGCTGTACTGGCAGAGCGCATCGCCGTTGGCAATGCCGCGATTAAACCAGATTTTGGCTTTGGCAAAGTCCTGCTTGGTGCCCTCGCCACGGAGGAACATGCGGCCCAGGTAGCCAGCGGATTTACTTGCCAGCCGCTCCGTGCTATGGGGGGCATCCTTCTTCACTTTATTGTTGGATGACCAGTACTCTCGTGCCACTTCCATAAAGTAATGCTTGGCCACCTTCGTGTCCCGCTTGAGACCTCGCGTGCCGTCGTAATGAATTCTAGCAAGTCCGAATGTCGCCTTGAGGTCACCTTTGGAGGACTGCAGATGCAGGTATTCCAGCACGTCATCTACATCGGCATAAGCATCACTCGTCGGACCACCCTGTCGGGCGTTCGGTCCGGCCGACGCAACGCTGGCACCTTCTCCATACACGCCGCCTTCCTCGTCCGCAATTCTCCAAGCATCCCTCACCAAAGAGTGGCCACCGGGAGGTCCGGACCGGTAATAGGAGATGGCCGTGTCTGCCACCTGCTTGTACCAGTGCACCGCCTCGTCACAGTTCTTGGGCGTCGCAATGCCAGACATGTGTCGATAGCCCAAGGTCATCTGCGACCGCGTGTTCCCCTGCTCTGCAGCGAACGTATGGTACAGCATGCTTTTTGCTTGATCCACTGGTACCGAAGGCGCCAGGCCAGTCGCGTAGATGAAGGCGACCATGTACTGGGCGGTGCTGTTCCCGTTGAGGTCTGCCAGCTGTTGATACCTCCTCATGGCGACATCATAGTTGATCGGGTGGGAGTGATTGCCGTGGAAGTGGAGGTCGGCGAGCAGGTAAATCGCATCGGCATCGTTCTCGTTGGCAGCTTCTTCGAGGAGCGTGACGGCGCGTGAGAGTGGCGGAGCGAGCTTGACCGGCTGGTCCTGTGTGGCTGTTGCAACGAGGTTGGTCTGCTTGGGCGCGTTCATAAAGAGGAGCACGAACGCCTCTTTGGCATAGTAGACAGCGTTGCCGAAGATGCCCCTGGGCTTGCTCACGAACCGCTGCAGCTTCGAGCCCGTTGGAGGCTTGACCTTTCGAAGTAGTGAGATGGCCTCGACTACCTCGCTGCGTACCTCATAGTTGGGCTGCTGTTGTTCTTTCGGTTGTTGTGTTGCTCCTCCTGTTCGCATCAACGTGGGTTCGGCATAGTCGCTCAGTGGTTCGGCTCGTTCGAAGGCCGGTGGCTTCTCGTCAACATCGGTCGTCTCGGCAATGTCTTGCGCGAAGGTACAAGCTAAGAAGACGCATAGCACTGCTCAACCACCAGGATCATCGTCAGCAGCAGTAGTGTGTATCAGGCGAAGCTGGTCTTACGGAGCAAGAGTGGAAGTGGAAGACGGGGACGCTTCATCTTCGCTGTCGGGTTTCCGTGTGATCGAGTAATAGCAATGTCCTGCCCGAGCTGTCTATCGATCGCCTATGTGAGGCGCTGGATGTGGCTATCTCATCATCGCGTGAGAATCAAACGTTGGAGCTCCTCAAACGCCCGTCGATGTCGCCAGAGGTGTCGATGTCAATGTAGATGTTGCCAGCTGTGACGCTCGCTTGTACATGCTCGCGTGGCGCTGGCGGCGGGCGGGCGGCTGGTGCCGAAGGGCCCCTTCCTTATTCACTTGGCGCTCTAGATCATGTGGAGGATTAACTCTTCATAACGTAACTAAGTACCTCCCCGTAACCACACCTGTGCCACAGGAAAAGTCCGGGAAGCAAAATGCGTGTGTGATCTATACCACGCCCCAAGAGTGACGCAGAGTGGAGTGGAGCCCCATAGGAGCATTCATCTCAAATCCCCATGCTAATGCTGTCTGTCGATTCAGCGGTCTACAGGTCCGCCCTGTCCGCATTTCTAACGCCTAATATGCACGACTATGCCGCATCTTACCACTTCTAAAGACGAAATGCTACATCTGAGCAGCTCGTCAATTGGATACGAATGACGACCTTCCGACACGAACCATATCATTATCCCATGACCATTTGTGAACAATGTTCAAACACTTCATCAGACTCTCACTGCACCACCTCGGCATGCCTCAAGCTGCTCGGCTCTGGCTTCTTGCGGCGGCCGAGAAGAGTGGCGTTATCAAGGCTCAGCTCGAACGCGCCCGCCTTGTTCCGTACTTGACGCTTTGCAGCAGCGGCAACTTCGGGCGAGTGTTGGCCATAGCCGCGAGCCTGGCTTGCCTTGGGGGCTGCTGCTTGACGAGCCTGCGCAGCAGCTGACAAGTTGGTGTTTCGCATTTGCTTCTCCACACCACCCACATCAGGAGCACCCGACTTGGGCACCTTTGCAGGAGGAGCCTGTGCGTTCGTATATGGCTCGGATGTGCCTTCGTACTCCTCGTCGTCGGCATACTCTTCATCCAGCGCATTGAGGGAGTTGCCGCCTCGGAAACCTTGCTTGAAGTTCTTTCTCCGCTTACTCTCTTCTTCTTGCCTGTGCACCGAGTATCCGACATCAAACACTTCACGCAAGTTCACGGCACCAGGCGATCGGAAGTCTTGTCGGCGACCACCAGGGGTCTCGTCGAGGTATGCAAAGTCGGGCTTCATCGGTGAGCCGGTGGACATCTGACCAGTACGCGTATGTAGCGGCGTTGCAAGCGGGGGAGCATCGGCCGCTGCATATGTGGGCTCATTAGTGGCACCACGAATCCATGGGTGGTTCAGGAACTGGTTGATATCGTATCGCTTTTCCGGGTCCACAGTCAGTAGATGCGAGACCAGATCCTGAGCAGACTTGGAGATGTCGTCCCACCACGGTGACAGGAAGGTATATTGTCCCCGTGCAACCTTCTCCGTGAGTACCTGGATGCTCTCGTCATAAAATGGTGGAAAGCCGCAGAGGAGCGTATACAACACGCAGCCCAGTGCCCACATGTCGACACTCTTCGAGTAGCGTTCGTCCTTGACAATCTCTGGAGCCGTGTAGCCGACCGTGCCGCAGGGCGTCATGGTCTGACTGTCCCAGATGACCTTGGACAGGCCGAAATCTGCAATCTTGATTACGCCAATGCCGCCTGCTCCCACTCCAGGCACGAACTCGCCCTCGTCTGCCTTGTCTTCATCTTCGGGACCTTTCGGCTTGGGGTTTTTGGTGGGTACGAATGGGGTAGGGTAGAATAGGAGGTTCTCAGGTTTGATATCACTGTCCACACCGTCAGCCTGGTGTCCCATCCGGGAGCCCACAGGAATACATACCGGTGCACCACACCCGCTTCCTCATGCAAGTATTGCAACGCCGTAGCCACCTGGTAGATGACGTGTCGCGACAGATCTTCGCTAAAGTAGGTCAGACGAACAATCTGATGGAACAGCTCGCCGCCCGGACACAGTTCCAGGACGATGTAATAGTATTGCCGTGACTCGGAGAAGTCGATGAGCTTGATGATATTGGGGTGGTCGAGCTGACGCATGATCTGCACTTCTTTGAGGATGTTTGCTCTCTATTGGATCGTGACGTCAGCGATGGGCTCTTTCATACATGATGTATTTGCGAGCAGTGCAACACAAGATTCAATGTGTGAGGTCGCGAAGAAGGGTAGGAAAAAGTAGTAACGGCAGTAGTAGTAGTAGTGACAAAGGAAACTGTGCGCACCTCCACGCCCTTGGGAGCTTTCTTTTCATAATCCGGATGGAGGACGCCCTATGAGGCACATATGTTGGTCACATGCACGTGCATAGATGCAGAAGATGGCAAGCAAGGAGAAGCGGCAGCCGGCCTGGGTTAGCATACCTGTGTGGAGTTCATCTCGAACTTTCGCACGACTTTGATGGCGACCTGATCATAGACGTTCTGCGTATCCCTCGCGCGGTAGACGTTGCTGAAGGCGCCGTCACCCATCTTCTCTTGAAGCGCCCATCGATCCAGTCCTGGGTACCTGGGTAGCTTGCCTTTGCTCTCGCGCTCTTCGGCCACGATGCGCTCGAGCACTTGTGGGTCGTAGTCCTTTTGCTTTTGCTCTCGTTTCTGCCTGTCCTCGACGGCGCGATCGGCAGCATGGCCGGCTTTGGCGGCTACATTCCTGTTGTCAATGGCGGCGACAGAGTAGTCGCCGTGTGGTACATTGGCAGGTATGGGCTTGCGATCGTAGACGTTGGGATCACTGAAGCCGTGCACTGGCTGTTGTGCTGGTGGTCCCACCCGTTGCTGCTGAGCGTGGACATTAGACACGTGCGTCGTGGGCTGATCCTGCGGCGAGCGGCCGTCACGAGCCTGTTTCCCGTGGCGGATGAAGTTCTTGAGGTTCTGTATTGTCGACATGGTTAGGGTGTGCGAATTGGTGGTGATGGTGGTGGTGGTGGGAAGGTAGTGCTCAGCCCTGGACGACTCGGGCGGCAGCGAAGGTGAGAGAAGACGGCGGGAGAGAAAGTGGAAGAGGAAGAGGAGGAGGAGGAGGAGGAGGAGGAAGAGGAGGCAGCGAGCACGAGTGCTGGTGCCTGGTGGGCTGGGAGGGTGTGGTTCTCAATTCTGAAGAGAGCGCTGGGCTGGAGGGAGGAGGAGGAAGAGGTGGTGGTGAAGAGCAGCAGCAGCAGGGCGAAAAGAGAGCGGATTGGTCGGTGGGAGGACACAGGCAAGAGGCACTGCGTGGAGAGCCCGGAGCATGGAGTAGGTAGGCAGGTGAGTACAGTTTTTAGCAGGAAATGTCCGGTATGTAGGTACATGTAGTGAGGTGTCGACGCTCTCTGCCGCATCCATGGCTAGGCTATGACGCAGATTATGACGTTTTGGGGGACTGCCCAGACAAAGCAGCCCGGACGGCGGAGTGGACCATTCCATTCTCATTCTGCTAGGAGGTAATGACCGCCCTCTGGTACTAATTACTACTGTAGATGGGTAACCTCGGTCCTCAGCTACCATAAACAGTAACTTCATTAATCCCCACCGTCCAATCCGCCTCATGTCCATTCACATTATTAATAATCCCATCCACATAAACTCTCACATAGCGCACCTTCTCCGTCGTCGCCGTCGCAAAGGCAACACTGAACCCGACATCAACACTATCATGCATATCAGCGAGAAGCAGCGAGAAATCGTCCCCATCCGACGATCCCGTCACATTGTAACGGTAAAACGTATCCGACCCCGGAACGATTTTCGTCGTGAGATCGATTTGGGAGATGGTGTAAGCCTGTTGTAAATCAATCTGATACCAAAACGGCACACCGCTGGGTACAAACGTCGCGTCGACGTCGGTTTCGATGCCATCGTTTGCAAACGCAATATCCTTCGTTCCTCCACTGGAGCTGGCGGGTTTGCCGACGGAGAGGATCTGGCCGGTTTGGATGCCGTAGACGTTTTGGCCGGCGGGTGCTTCCTCCGAGTACTTTGTTTTTTGGTAAAAGGAGCAGGATGCGAAGCCTCCTTGCGCAGACAGGCCCATGGGCAACATGAGTTGTCGATTGGGGCCGCCTTTGGTCGGCCAGTTGTTTGACCAGCGATCTGCATTCATGGCGAATTTTCCAGTGCCGAATTCGTTGACGCCCCCAGACTGCGCACCAAATGTGGATGTCGAGCCAATCGTGCTCGGCGGTCCCCACGGTCCCGCCATGGCCTGGGCGGCGATGTACTGGGGCTGCGATGGCAGCCAGCCGGAAGCGCCACTGGTGAACAGATAGTACCATCCGTTTGATTTGATCACCGACGGCGCTTCTCGGTGACCGCCCGCGTTGACCTGTACGAGGAAGGAATCGACTTTGGTCCAATCCGAGCTCAGACGGTAGATGTTGTTGTTGGTATTGACGTTGGTGCTGGTGACCAAGTACGCGTCACTGCCATCGGCGAAGAATGCCATGTCGCGGGAATCGTCTCCGTTGGGGGCAAATGCACCAGCAAATGTCATTGAAGCCGCTCCCGGCTTGATGTGGGCAACAGCCACCCAGCCGAGTCCGTAGTCTTGTGATCGCTCATAATGTGCCCTGCAAAGTATCTATGTCAGCATCTCGTCTCGTGTGATCGGAGTCGCTCGCTCACATGGCTTACCACATGACAAAATCGCCACTGCTGGGATGCTGTCTGAACTGGACTCTCTCCAGCTTACACGAGTAGTTTGCTGGAGCGCACAGAATCTCGCTGGTCAGGACGGTTTTATCACCGCTGAACTCGAGGCCGTCGCTTGACGTCTGTTCCACAAACCGACTGAAGGATCCATTCGTTTGCGTCTCGTAAGTGTATTGATAGTACACCCCGTTCGCCGAGAGCTCCGATTTTCGCCGGAGGGTAGATGGAATAGTATTGTCGTAGTCGAAGTATGAGCTTTCCGGAGCGTATGGAGTGAGTGGTACAGCACTGGAAGTGTCCACTTCGGTTTCGCCACTGAGTGCAGTCACTCGAAAGGTATAGGCCGAGCCTACGGTGAGGCCATAGCTGTCGAATGTGTTGCCTGGAACGGTCCCGAGTGCTTGCCATGATCCTCCTTCCCCTGTTGCGCTCTCCACGCGATAGGCATCGGCGCCCTCCACCATCGCCCACGACAACTTGGCATTGTTGACAGAGGCGGTGTTCTGAAGCTGAAACAGGTCACCAGCAATACCAAACTCTGCCTGGACAAGACATGCCAGTCCTGTCAAGACAGCAGAGTAAAGCAGGGGAGAAAACATTGCGCCAGTGAGAGAAATGCGATTCGCGATAATGAAACAGCAAAAAGTTCATCTAGAAGGAGGACGAAGTATTGCTTTTGAACATACTGTACAATGCGCAGTGGCAATATCTGTAGGGGTTGTTATTGTGATCTCCGATGGCAAGGCCGATGGTCAAGACATATGACCACTCCAAAGGAAGAATACATACCTCCTAGTCGCCTACTGTATAGTACATATAAAAATAACAGACGTGCCTTGTCGAACTCGAACCTTGTTGCGAGGCAATCAAACTGGGGTCTAAAACAAGCTCGAGATCTACATACGTAGCCTCGTGAGTCGTAGGTGTATGTACCGGTAGACGGTAGACGACCTACTCCTCGTGTTTGATCCATGTCGGCTGGTCTCGCCGTCTCGGTAGCATGACGGCCTACTAGCATCTCCTGTAAGAGTTATTTCGGAATTCGGAGGCTGCTCCGTATGATGCGAGCTGGATTTCGTGTTTCTGTTGATGAACTTGTGATATTTTCGTCTTGACTGCTTCTTGACCTCGTTCTCGTCAGGCGCAGCGCCGGCGGGACGCTTTCCTATTGGCAGCAGAGTGAGTAGTCCCTAGGAGGTTATGTACATGTACAGTAGTTTGGCAGTCCAGTAGGAGAAACAGAGTTTTCTCTCGGCGCCAATAGCACTATATGTACTATAATAGAACGACACTACTCCGCTCCTGCACAGACCATTAAGGGACTAAAGTGATGAACTGATGATCATGAAAGATACATGTACATCTCTAGGAGGTACACTATTCGCTTGTGATGCTGAGTGTGTTCAGTGTTGTGGGAGGGAGCAGCAGCGGCCTTGTCCTCGTCATAACGCCAATAATTCCGATTCATTGTTCCATTCATCCATCTATTCATCCATTTATGCATCCATTCACCCATCCATTCATCCATTCATTCACTGATTGGCCCCATTCCTCCTCGTCCTCGTCTTTCTCCTCGTCTTCCTCCCCCTCGTCTTTCTCTCCTTCGTCTTCCTCTCCCTCGTCTTCCTCTCCCTCGTCTTCCTCCCCCTCGTCCTCCTCTCCCTCGTCTTCCTCCTCCTCGCCCTCGTCTTCCTCCCCCTGCTGCTGACATACAAGGAGGTCAGTCACCTGCATGCTATTGGGGGGCGAGCAATCGAATACTGGCATGCGGAGAAGACCAATTGCAAAGTCCGACCTATGAGAGTGAATACCGCCAAACACGGCGTCTTCTGTGAGGCGTGCGACAGTGTTGTGTGACCTCCAACGCGAGTTGTCGAGCTGTGATGCAGTAAGCAGTTGAAACAATGAGGCAGGTAGGCGGGTAGGTGGGTAAGCAGTGAGCAGTGAGTAGTGAGCAGTGAGCCATCTCTCAGAGAGAATGGAATGGAACAATCCAGCTGACAAACAACTCGTTCTATTCCTTCCTTTCCATGGTTTGCTCTATAAGGTATAGTCCACTACGCGCCCCTTCACTTCTCACTTCTCAACTTTCAACTCTCAACCCTCAACCCTCAACCCACGACAATCACCGATCTGACCTCCATTGACCAACCCGACACCAACTCACCGCATCAATGTCTTCTCCCAAAGCCCTTCCCACAGGCTCGATGGTACTGGTAACAGGACGTCAGTCAACCACTATCCAAGCATTACAGAGATCATTTCTAATCACTCATGCCGCACCAAGTGAACGGATTCGTCGCCTCCCATGTTGCCGATCAACTCCTCGAACACGGCTATGGCGTGCGAGGAACCGCTCGCGATGAAGTGAAACTCAACTCCGCACTCGATGTTTTACGAAAGCGCCACCCGGACAGCACAGTGGAAGGCGTAGTAGTCCCGGACATGGTAGCAGACCATGCCTTTGACGAAGCCATGTCCGGTGTATCAGGAGTAGCTCATGTGGCTTCAGATGTCAGTAAAAGAAAGAAATCAGCTAACCGCTCTCTAGAAGGAGATAGAGAGAGAGAGAGAGAGAGGCAGAGAGATATACTTGCTGACGACATCCTAGGTCAGCTTCTCTCGCGATCCCACAGTCGTAGTCGGGAACGCCGTTGCAGGTGTAATCAATGCCTTGAAAGCAGCTGCGCAAACTCCCACCGTCAAGCGAGTAGTCTACACCTCATCTTCCATCGCCACTGCGCACCCACGGCCCAATGTGGTATTCCACGTGAATACCGATACCTGGAACGAAGAAGACATGAACTTGGTCAAAGACCCTCACGCCAACCGAGAAGTCCTCAACTGGCCCTTTCACGTCTACGGCGCATCCAAAGCCGAATCCGAGCGCGCAGGTTGGAATTTCATGAAAGAACACCATCCCCATTTCGTCTTCAATGCCGGTATGATAATGATCCCATCCATTGATTCTTCCGAATTCATACCTAAAATTTGAAAAAAGAAAACCCTCATCCCATCCCGTAGCTACCTCCTAACTTCAAAAAATAAATATAGTAAACCCCAACCTCGTCATCGGCCCCATCCTCTTCGGCACCGGCTCCACAGCCGGCTGGATCAACGCCCTCTACAACGGCGACGCCGCCACCGCACGTTCCCTCCAAGCCCTGCCACCACAACACATGGTACACGCACGCGACGTAGCTCTTTTGCATCTCGCAGCCCTGCTCGAGCCGGACGTGACGGGAGAGAGAATTCTCGCGTACGCGGAGCCGTACAATTTCTCTTCGTTGGTGGAGACGTTGCATAAGATTGATCCTAAGAGGAAGTATGCGGAGAAACCGGCGGCGGGGCAGGAGTTGAGGGATCTGAGTGTGGTGGATACGAGGAGGGGGAAGGAGTTGTTGAGGAGATATGGCCGAGTCGAGGGATTTGATGGATTGGAGGCGACGTTGAGGGATCAGTTGGCTCATGTGAAATGAGTGAGGTAGAGAGGGCGCACGGGGGCTAGACGAAGAATATGAGCTTTGGGATGGGATGGACTTGATATAAGAGCCTTCGCCCTAAACACTCAAAACACGTCCAATGGTCAGTCCCACAGGGTGTTTTCATCTGCAATTCCATCTACAATTCCATCCTCTCATCTTTTCCGGTCCGACTCATTGCTCAGTCGCACTACTACTATCCATCCCACTATGTACCTATGCATATAACCTTAGAGAATGTGACGTACCATTCATTCAAAAGTCCCCAGGCCGAAATACCTTCCCATCCAACAGCATCCCCATATGAGTTTTCGAAATATCATCTCCGCCACGTCGAATTTTCGAAAGGAACACTTTCAAGAAATTGACAGGACTCGAGCGAAGACCCACAAGCTCATTGTTTCGAATAAATCCATCCATCGCAACCTCCTGGCCCTGCTCAGCCGGCTTCGAGAGCAAGCCGAGGAAGCGGGTTGTAGCCACATACTCAGCATATGAATTCCAATAGAGTTGGCCGGCAAAGACGCCCAACTGAACGGATAAGCTCAAAGGGACGTGTACGGTGCGTGCTGGAGTGGAAATCTGGTAAAAGTCGAGCTTCTCCATCGGGCGATAGCGGATGTTGTAGCGAGGGCGATACAGATGGAGAGCAGCGCGCGAGCAAAGGAGGGCGCCTCTCGCTACCAGATGCTGAGCTTCGTACGGAGAAATGATGATGATGTACTCGGCGGTGGAATTGCTCTTGCCCAGTCCGGTCAGAACCCACTGGACAGAGCGTTGATAGGAGTCGTGGAGGGCTCCTTTCCCGGAATCGAGAATGGTGCGATCGAAATCCGTGGATACAAGCATGCGTTGATCTCGGAATTGCGTAACGTCAAAGTGCAAAGCAGGACTTGTATTCCACAACGCATGAAACGCCGGACCGTAGGCTGAGGAGCGTTGCTTCGGTTCACCTGTCATGACAAATGACAAAATGTCTCGATGGAGGTGATGTTCGGCTGCCTGGGCCGCTGGTGGCTTCTGGACCACACGCTCCGCATCCACGTCACATTCTGGCGAGAGCTCTCGCTCTTGTTCCTCCGTAAGCTTGCGCGCATTGAAGGAGAGCATGCCATACAGCTCACATCGTGCAATGATAGCGCGCGAGCGATGCTTGGTATCCTTCGCCAGGACCTCCAACGGTGCCTTTTTGCTCGGTTTGGGGCGATAGCGGAAGTCCAGAGTTCGAGCTTCTTCTTCGCGGAACTCCCGTGCGCTCGTCTCATTCAACTGGTAATGACCATCGACTGTGTTCTTGTCCCACAGCTCTTTTTGGATGTTGAATCGATGGTTTTGCGCAACCCACAGAGCCATTGACTGCTTAATCTCCATCCAGGTCTGCGAAATCACCCATCGGACCACAGAGGCGGTCGTGATCTCCACGTTGGTCTCGTCGTCGGCGCGATCGCGTAATATCGACTCTTTGATCTCGTTAGGCACACAGAAGACAATCGTCTGCCCCTTTCCGAGCTTCCTCATCCGCATGCAAGCCTGGACCAGCCGATCCTTGCTCAAGTTTGCTCCGAGTGTGCACGCAGCTCGCCAATGCACTGGCAGCTTGAGATCAATGCCACGAGTGTGCGCTTCGTCTAGGTAGACAATACACATGTCCATCCTCTCCTTGTACGAAGATGTCTGCAGTAACTCTATTCGGCCTGTGCGATCTATCACGGACAATTCATCCTGGTCGTTGCAGAATACTGCAGCGCTCTTGTCGTTCGCATGATACTTTGCGAGCCAAGCTGCAGCCACGCTTTCGTTGTCGAGCTCCAGCACGAAAGCACCCACATCAAGAATGACCTGAGGCACTGGTCTCAGATTCATGACCATATCCAGCAATTGCTCCGCGTCTGTAGCCGAGGCGTCGGCAGTGCTGGGCATAAGCGCGACTGTGTTTTCAAATCGCAGGAGATATTCGAGAACAAGCGCATTGGTATGCATTTGCTCTGGTATGTCGATCTGACGCACGTCCAGCGGAAGCAGAGCGCGACTGTCGTTCGTTCCGGAAAAGCAAGTAGTGGGAAGCGTCTTTAGCCTTCCTAGATCGCAGCCAGAGGCAGAGAGCTTGTGTGGATATTCCTTCATCTCTCTTGGGAAGACAACGTGGCTGAGCCAGTAGTCAATAGCACCCTTCGAGTAGCGAAGATGCGGGAAGACTTTCGCAATACAATGCACGCGATCCTTGATATTGATGCCGGCGAGATGTTGATACTCCACTGGTACGTCGACATCCCATAGCCATGTCCGGTACTCCGCATCGGCTTGATCGCACGTCATCAGGTGACCGAGCGCAGTGAATAAGTCCTCATCCGGTAGGCCACCATAGTAGTATGACAGCGAGGTCAGCAGAATCACAACATCCGGATGGCTAAACTCGGAACGCGGCGAGGGGCTGTCTTTTGCGCGGTAGGGCACTGCAAGTCTTGTTGCGGGACTTCGAGTGGTCAGACCGTAAGTCACTCGCCATCTCTTAAGGCAGAAAACGAACTGCAGGATTCCACCAGCTAGTAAACCGCGAGTGAGGAGAAGTGCCTGCTTCGTGTTCGCAGTCCAGAATGCCGATGTCTCGACTGCGGCTGTTTGCTCAGGGGTCAGATCGGGTGTCGTGATGTACTTGAATAAGCTGGCTCGAACCGTATCTGATTGTGACGATGTAGGCAGCCCTGGCAAGCCGAATTCTGTCACATCCTTTGCAATACGATACACGAGCTCCTGTGCGACCTCTTCCTGCAGTATGCGTATTCGCGGGAAGCCTCCTTCACCGCGAGTATTGAACTCCATGGTCTTTGCATCCTGCTCAGCCAATGCTTGAGCATGCACTTTGACCAGCGCTAGGAAATGCTGGACAAAACCCCAACGGGCGGGAGCAAAGTCAACTTGTCTTCGAATGCCCAGCGTATAGACAAGTTCGAATTTGACATTGAAATTCTCGTCACTCTCATCCACAATGTCCCGGGAGAATTTATCGAAGAGTTCCTGCGTGCGAAGAAAACTCGCGCCGGCGTCTTTGTTGCCAGCTAGAACGCTCTCGGGGCCGGTCAGTTTGAAAGAAAGTATGTGCTCAGGTTGGAGAAGGAGAATACCGCCCATCTTCATGCACTCTCGGCACAGCTCATCGATGGCCTCAGCAGATGATCTTGTGAGTCTCAATGCGCGAGAGTACGGCATAAAGTAAATGCGCCGATTCACCAAACCACCCAGCTTCGAAACGAGCATCTGTGCCATTTGCTTGGACTGTGGTTTCGCAACAATCACGCGAACCAATTGCGTGCCATCCCCCAGAGCTGCGGCCACCATTGGAACAATGACGGATGATTTGCCCTCTCCCATGTTCAGTTGGACGACCTGATTACCCCCGCTGCTGGGACTCCTCATCTCCCTGGCAATGTCCTCCTGAACATCTCGCACCATGATGGCTCCTTCAACCTCGAGCAGCAGAGTCTCTGGCTGGGCGAGGGGGTCCCAGTTGGTATGTCCAACCTCGGAGAGTTCACGTTGCATATCGTCCCAGTTTCCAGAGGCTTCAGCGTTGAGAAGCCGTTCTGCTCGCTGCACGGCGGTAATCGCAATGCCATATTGGACAATCGGCTTCTTCCACTGGCTGGGGAGCGCTTGCCAACGATCACGGTTCAGCTGCACAAGAAAGAGAGATGGAGATATTCGAGGCCAGTGAAGACCTTCGCGGCCTCCAGATTGCTTCTCCAGCTGAGTCCGTGACGCAGTGACCAAATTCGTGAAAATGAGCTTCAAGAACTCCTCGCAACGTGAAAGGTGCGCATTGAGCTCAGCCAAGGAGGGTTTTACAATATCGTTGGTACGACGCTTTAATTGCAGAGCGTTCATACTGCCACGAAGGCCATCCACGTAGGTCTTCTTGAACGACTCCTGGTTGGCGGTCTCTTCCTCCAGAGCATACACTACAGCTCTCAGATTGGGGCATGCATCTTCAGACGTGGCACCCGTCTTAAAAGTGTGCGTCCGTGTTGCGAGCCTGGGGAACCTGTCGTCCCGCAATGCCTGCGGCACGAATTCGGCAAAGACATGCTCAACAGTGGCGTGTCCTGGTATTGACGGTGCCCTAAGCCCGTGGGAAATGGCCATATTCGGCACTGAAATGGGTTGGCTCGATAGGCTGGACAAGGCGATTTGCAAGTCATCAAGATATCGTTGCAGAGCTTGGTTGTTCCGGCGCATCTTGAGCATACCGTTCACACCTTCCATCATCTTCGCACAATTGATATAATCGACGACAGGGGACTTGGTCGCTGCCTCCGGTAACAAGACATCTTTAGCACAATCAGAGACCCACTGCACGCGGAAGCCCCGAGCAAGGTCCTTCGAAATAGCCAGAACTTGACGATTGTACTTTGGTTCACATCGAGCGCGGTGTTCAGCGCTGGTCTCCAGACGATTGCCATATGGGGCCCGCAAGAATTGTGATTCGGCGTCCGGACTATGCTCGTAGGGAACGGCTGCATCTGCAATATTTGACTGTAATTCTCCCAACGTTATGTCCTGCCCTTCTGCAGGACTGAAGGACTTCGCTACGGGCGGAACGACAGCTCGCAATGATGGCGCTGTGAGGAACATTGCCACTACCTGCAGCAAAGCCATGTCTGCATCTGGCGACAGTGCCATTGTTGAGAGCCACATCATTAGCGCAGGGCGATTGACATCAGTCTCTGGCCTACCCAGTGTTCGATGTAGGGACAACAAAGATGGCGCGACTTCATCACTGTTCCCCTGCATCAAACGTGCATCGAACGCCATTCTGTCCACCTGCAAAGGTCGTGCGGCTCCGTAGAGGGTCTTCAGGTCCATTACCTGTCTCCAGAGATGACCTTTCTCGGGTAATCTCCAATGAAGCTTGTCGGAGTTGGAGACAATCAGGCGCGACATAATGCATGCCTTTGTGGCAGATGGGGAGCCTTGGCCTCGATCTCGAGACTGGTAGTTCACGTCTTCCACAGTAGTAAAGTGTTCCGCGCCATATTCGGCTACCCGGAAGACTGCGGTGCGAATCATGTCTCGATGATGCAAGTCTTCCTCGATGTGTTTCAGGGATGGTATGCAGATATTCGAGCCTGGGTAAAAGATTGTGAGCGCGGCGGCTTGCTGTAGAATGGCTCCTACAGCGCTGTAGAAGTCGCCGTGCTGGGCCATGAAGCTGAGTTGGTCATTCCAACGGACAGACTGCATGACCTTGGCATCAGGAGGGTAGTAGGATCGAGCGGGGCTGAGTGCAGCAATTTTCATGAGCATTTTGATGTTAGGGGCTGAAAGTTCCTCGAACGAACGCATTGCCGCGGATCGAAGGACTGACAAGGCTTGCTCAGTGCCAGTCCTTCTCGTCAGCGGGTCAGGAAGTGCAAAAGAGGTTACTGCGTGCAGAAAAGCGATGAACAGCTTACTTTGCAGGCTGCCGTTGTCAACAAGGCGGCCGAGTCGCATATCAATCTGAAAGGAATGAATGTCAACAACACCATCGGCTTCCTGCTGCTCTATGTTGACGTTGATGTGATTCTCACACCGCTTATACGACACATCTCCATCAGGTATCAAGATGAGCCGGTTCGCTTTCTTCAGCGGACGAAGGACCAGCTTGTTGGACAGCCCGATCAGGGTCCCAGCAGACTGATTCCGGTCAACAACCATGCCTCGGTACTCTTTGGAGAGTAACGTGTTCTGCCCTAACCGCAACGTGAAGCCAAGCCGAGCTGTCGGTATTTCAACCTCAAGCGATTTCTGGTCAGCCTGAAGAACGATCTCAATCTTGGAAGCATGTACAAGCGGAGACAATGCCTGGGCAATTTGTACAGAAGTTCGGCAACGGGAGCCCAGTAAGTAGGTCTGTCCCCGTTGCAAACGCCACCCTCCATCGACGTCGGACCTCACTAGCGTCCAATTAGAAGGGGACATGGCGTCCCACGGCGCTGTGATGGACCGAAACTGCAGCGAGCCACTCTGCGTATCGTACCAGTGGACGTGGCCGGTCACGAAGCGTTCTGGCAAACACTCGCGCAGGAGTCGACTCGGGACAATCTCGAACACTCTGGCGTCGCCTGTGCGAGTAGCTTCTTCCATGGCTATGACAACTAGATCACGGCTGATCTGGGGATCCTTCTTGGTTATGCCGATATGAACACTGTACCCACCATACGTCCCTTTCGTCGCAAAGCTCGCAGGTCTGATTTTGGACGGCATGACTTCGACGGATGAATCGCCAAACAGAGCCTTGTAAGTGCTGTGCCTCTCGTATACAAGAGGCGGTGTCTTGTGCTGGAGTCCATCGACCAATAGTTCTCCGGTGAGGAGATTGAATTGGACTGTCGCAGGCTCTGTGCTACCCCTTGCAAATATCGTCGTCTGCAACCAGTAGTCCACTTCCAAGGCGTGCCACACGGAACCGTCAACTGGGTAGGCTGACCAGACGTTCTTTACAGCTCGATCGAGGCCAGTATGGCTGATAGCGCCCCGGATGATGGGGTGACTGCGATAGAGAACACGCTTGAAGCGTGCGGCTAAGATGCCGAGGAGCGACTGCTTCGCCTTTGCACGCTCGGCTATGGCCATGGCACACCGAAGCAGGATCCAGACATTGTCATCTTCAGCTAAGACCCCGATCAAATGAGTGCGATCAACGTCGAAAGTCATGCCGCAAATCAAGGCGATGTCGATGCCTTTCGACAGGAATTGAGTTCGGACAACATGATCCTCGGCTGCTTGAGCCCTCTCGTGCACATCTTGTAGCCAAGAGAATGCTGTCTTCCGAACCTTTTGCAAGAAACTCAGGCAGTCGAGCTGCACTTCGGCGTTCATCGTCAGCAGCCGGCTGGCAATCGCGGTGAACACCACCAGTGCGTGCATGCTCTCCCAATTTCTCTTGATTTTTTCAAGTGAGGACTCAAGGCATTCAAGGAGTGTTCGTGCGAAGTCTGTGTGGTTGAGCACAACGTGAGAAGCGCGAGACACCCTGTCCGTCCCAGCACTGCCTTCATCCTGATTCGGGCCGGCTTGATAGATGCACTGCAGGAACACCAAGGCCGTCTCCTCCTTCTTGAGATCGACAGTCGGGGAAGCGAGTTGGAGGGCGATGTTGTACCACTGAATGGCGGTGCCCCCCGGAATACTACACATCTCTTTGAACTCATCGACCGTCATGCCATCGGATGGGCACAGCGATTGACTCGCAATGATCATATTTGATGAAGGGCCATCAGGGGCATCCGCTGGGCGAAACAGAAATGGTTGCAGTTCTCGAGTGTGTTGTGGCAAAAGGTACGTGCATGCTACCTCCGCCTTCTTGTGCGACTCGTATCGTCCCACGAACTGCTTGGACTCAGTATCGAGGTATTGGTAGAAAGTGGCGTTGTCCACGCATACGTCCTTTTCGACCGCCGTCGAAACATATCGCATTCTTCGATGAGTCTTGACGTGCGTCTTGTTCTTTGTCCAGAGTATGATACGCTGCCCTTCAGAGTTATAGTCCTGTCCAATGTGAGGGTCCTTATCAAGAGCGTATTGATTCTTGGGGCGGTCGGCTCCTCTGTTGTTGAGCTGGAGAACGTCCTGTAGCAAATAAGCTGTGCAGTCCCGCCACCCTGCATACCATGACGGTATGCAAAGCTCAAAGACAACAGCCTTCGCTTGCTCTTGGCGCGATGGCAATGGCCACTCATGTACGGTGATTCTCATTTCGTCTCTCTCGCGACTTTTCGCGCACTTCTCGCACCTCCTATCGTCATGTCGGCTCAATGACTGCGCGCCAATCAGGGACGTTGCCTCGATCTCCACTGTATAGAAGCTGCACTCCATGCCTGCGATCTCATTTTCTAGCTTCGCATACCGTTCGTATTTTATGTAGAGCTCCTTGATCTTGGCTTCTCTGAATTCTCTGCCCCGGGCAGTGATGTCCTTGAAGAGCGCCTGCATAGCATCATCCTGCTCAAAGTAGCGCACTGCGAAACAGTCATCATCTTTAGCATCGCCGAACAGATCGCTCGATAGTCTTTCTCGAGCACGAGTCTGCCGAGTGTGAAGGTACACTTCCAGGCGTTCCAGCCTTACCATTTGGTCACGCGTGGGCAAAAGCAGATTCTGAAACAATGCGACCGGTATCTGTGGATCGTACTCTGCAAGCAAGGAGCAGTTCTCCACCGCTTGCTTGTCCATGGCTTGCCACAGCTCCAGGATAATTAAAATCATGCTCGATAATTCTTCTGGATTATTTGGACGAGGCGGCGCGCCTGAGGCTGCTTCATACTGTGATGTTACATGCTTATGGTACTGCACGATCAAGCTGTAGACCTTCTGGCATACTGTATCAATATCGTGCGCTATTGCGCAAGCTTGCAGGCTCTGCGCGCACCAATCTTCAAAGGAGTGCAAATTTGCGATTCTGTATTCCTCCGAGGACTTCTGCTGGAGACTGGGAAACCGCAGTTGCGCGTGCAAGTGTAGCTCAGAGGACAACTGGTTCGGGGAGCTCGAGTTTGTACTTTGTCGAAAGGCGCGAGCTGCAAGCCAGTCATCGAGGAGAGGCAAGTCGATCACGCTGTCTTTGGAGAATTGCAATTGCGCCAGACTCGGCAGCGTTTGACATGGATTGTATTCATTATACTGCAAGTCGACCCATGCTCTCGAAATGGCGGTGCTGCAGTCGTCCTGGACGTCGTGGAGAAGTTTACGTACATGGTCCGGCATGCCTTTGCCAGGGTTAGTTTGCTTCTGCAATCTGCGAGCGACCTTGGCGCTCATTGCGTACTGGAGGTCTGTCGAAATGCCCAGGCGTTGTGCGTTTTGCAACATTTTTGCCATGAAGAAAGCCATGAATGCTTTGTACAATGTGTCGCTTCCTCCCAAGTGGCGAGCGAACAACAGGTGCAAAGAAACTCGGATCAACAAGTACGCCGGCGATCGCCTCCATGGCATCTCGCTGTCTTTGAACAAGACATCGTCGCGAGTGTTTTTGGTAACCGTGATGATGCTGTCAACAGCACGGCCATGGGCCATCAGAAACCCCATTAGAAATTCCGTGACCATGGCTGGATGTGTCGTGTCACGCTCCTCGTCAACATATCTGCCGGCCTTGAGAATTTGAGGCTGAACACCGGGGGCAGACTGACCGCTCATAGTAGCAAGGGTCTGCGCCAGAGTTGCACGGAAGTGGGCGTCGTCGTAGGTCGTAGATGGAACATCAAGCGCAAACCCAGGAAACTGTCGGATAAGACGACCTTTTGCGGCAAGTACTTCCTGATTCTGAGGCGCCAGCTCGAACACCTCGAAACGAACGCACTGAGACTGCCTGGTAAAGATCAGGCCAGCGTTCTGAGCGCGAATCTGCAGTATGATCGTTCCGCCGACTTCCAGGCGCTCCATCCGATCACGCAGCACAAACTCGCTAATGCCTCCATCGGTGGAGCTGTGACAATCGATCGCGGCCATTAGCGTAGTGCGAGCTGTGGAGACGACCAGCCGAATACTATCCTGCGTTTGAAGGCTCTGTTCGAACTCGGCCAGGGCGGCGGAGGTGACGCGAAAGAGCGCGGCGTCGATGCGAGCATGGCTCCTCTCTTGCGGTAGCTGTGGCGGCAGGAAGATGTGATGCACAATCTGCTCGAACACGTCTGGATCGCTCACGAGAAGCGCCATGTTGCCAATAACGTTGTCTGCAGAGATATGTGTTATTTTCCTGGTCGAGGTGTAGCAGTCGATGGAGAACAGTCGATGCGTGCACGCAGTTGCTCCAGGCAGCCAGGCCTGAAGTGTTTGCTGTGGCGCTACAGCACGCTAGTGTCGCGCTACAACGGTGACATGGGTGATGCCGCGAAGAGATTCGCGACCGTCGGGAGATATTCGACGCGTCATCAAAGACGTGCCGTCGGGGTTGTTCAACTCGACATGGATCAGCGCAAACGTGCCCGTTTGCTGCATAACATGAACACCAGAGGAGTGCCATATGGGTACTCCAACGAATGCAGAATCCTACATTGACAACTGAGAAACTGAAGTGAAAGCATGTCACAATAACCATCAGTGAGGTTCTCATCGTTCGTCAGGATGTAATTCAAGCTCACTGAAAGCAGGGCTGGTTCCTCCTGGGAGTGACCTCCAAATGCCAGTTGCCCCCATCTCTTCAAGACGCTCGAGAGTCTAGCTGCCCTCGTGCCCGACACGTTTCCCATCGACCAGCAGCAGTATCTTTATACAATCAGCAGTAATGCTCTGCACTCATTAGCACAACCACATAGTGCACGTTCCACGAGACTATGATTAAGCATATATCATACTCGAGGAGTCTTGTCTCCTTGCAAATTATGCAATCGTTGTAGCATCCTTACGCTGCATATCGTCGTCTGTTCCGCTGCTATTATAGGACCGTACAGAGGGTGTCACCCCAATGAATGAGGCTGTACCAAGGCTCGTGGACCTCCAAGATTACCACCGCACTGTTCTTTCCAGCTCCACGAGACCGCTTCCACTGCCATTGTAAGCACTTGTGATACTGAGGGACCAACAGCGAGCACCTCTATCCGCCTATGTCCAATGCCT
>JH792527.1:181423-191519 GCA_000291705.1 Sphaerulina populicola P02.02b
GAGCGACGCGACGAGCAACGGGACGAGCGATACGACGAGTAACGGAACGAGCGATACGACGAGCGACGGAACGAGCGACGCGACGAGCAAGAGGACGAGCGACGCAACGCAACGAGCAAGAGGACGAGCGACGCGACGAGCAGCGATGCGACGAGCGACGGAACGAGCGACGCGACGAGCAACAGGACGAGAAAGAGAGAGATATAGTACCTAGGTACCTCCTACCTAGGTAGGAGAGAAAAGTTCACGTCGCGCGTTAGTTAGTTAATATACGCTATTACGTTTGTAACGTAAATACATATACGAGTATACGATACAGTGTCTTTTATTTGATGACTCAGAATGGGGTCTGCCCCTAGACGATTTTGGGGTCTGCCCTTAGACCGCGCGCTCCCAATACGACACTGCCGATCTTGCGGATACATGTAATCATCAGCACGACTTTGATTGATTGATTGATTGACCAAGCCATTCGCGTCTATGAGGTAGCCCGATGAGCGGTTGGGAGAACCTGAAGACATTAGGTACATGAATCTCTTCTCGGGCAAGCCTAGGAGGTAGGACTGAGCTGCTAGAAAGCCCCAGTAATGTATACATGCGGTGTAGAGACTTTAGTATAGCAAACTCGTGTGGTGGAAGTAGAAAGAGAAAACGTGGCCAGCGAAATGCAAACGAGAGATTCCAGAATCACTCGACGTGTTATTACCATATACTAACTATACATCATATTATCCTCCTATCACCTCCAAATGCAATTCGCATTGATGCCGTAGCAGGCGCCCTCGGCGCGAGAAAAGGGTATCGTCGAATCCTCGCCGGTTGTAGAAATACAAAACAACTTTTAAAGCCAAACAAAAACTTTTTTTCCTCCCGGACTATGGGATGCATACCACGGGAACTCCCACAATGCTTCTTGTGCCAGAACCATGCATGTCGGGCGGCTGAAGAAGCCACGACCAAATGGTACGCCGACCATGTCTCATGTTGTGTGCTGCTGAGAGAAAGTTACCCCAGCGCCTTCGCTTTTTAATCATGCGTATGATGTCGTAAGATCGTAATAGAAGTGATTTCGAAACCAGGACATGTTTCATCGCTCACCAGCGGGACTTCTGCTCCAACCAGATCGGAATGGATCGAGATGAGGGAAGCATTGCCGGAGGACAGCACCCTATGCTGAACGTCGGCTGAAGATGGACGAGAACATGCCACCAGACTCTCTCCTCAAGTTTGCAGGTCTCTCGCTGCCGCTGCTCTCAGTCGACGAGGAAGAGTTCTTGCGAGAAGACGACGATGCGGCCTTGACTTCCGGAAACATGTTGCCAGCTCCACCACGTCCGATGCGGTAGATTGGGGTGACCGGGGCCTCTCGGGTCTTGAGCATCTCCTCGTCGAATTGAAACATGGACTGCTCAGTCGCGGTGACCATGTTTCCAGCTCCACCACGGCCAGCGCCCACGGTTCTCTTCGTGTTGCTTGGGTGTGACAGAGAGATGAGCGAAGCTGGTCCAGTGGCAGATGCACCGGTGGTGAGCTCTCCGGCCTTGTATCTCTGGTAGTTGCCAGCTCCGCCTCGGCCACCTCCAATGTATCCCCCTGATCGATGAACAGATGGGTGTGGCTCGGTGACGCTGAGTTGACGGGAGGGCATTTTTTGATGGTGTGAATGTGTGGTTGGTAGTGTGATGTCTGTGGTATGGGGTTGAAGACAATAGGTGAGAGTGTGAGTGTGTGAGTGTGGTAGTGTTTGGTGGTTGTATGGTTGTGTGAGTGTGTGAGTGTAGAGAAAGGAGGTGAGAGAGACGCACTTGCCTACTACATATATGGCCTCATAATATAGGCAAATACGTACATAAGTCAGCACAATGAAAAATTCTTGCTCACACATCTTGCAGAATCTGCTTTTGCCAGTCATCGAAACAAAAGTCATCACGCGGTCAGCCATGTGCTTGGCCTCAAACGACGCTTTGCAGTTAACGACAACAATATGCGCTAGATTGCAAAATTCTCTGAATGCTGCTACCTCCCGGCTGACATGAGGTTTTCCTGCGCACCGACGTTAAGCGATCGTGTGGCGTCGATCGGCCTGGGAGCCGGCTAGGAGGTAGTGCGTCAATTGTTGTCATCCCATCCCCATCCCGGTGAAGAAGTTTCATTCAATTCAGAAATCATTGCAATCGCCACCGACTTGTGCGTGCCATCCGATTCATTTCCAAGTGTTTGCACAGCGATAGCACCATCATAGGCTTGCTTTCGCTCGTCGACGACCACGGCGAAAAGAGTCTCTGCCTCCCTACCTCCCTACCTCCGTAACGCCTCCTGCACAGGATCAAGTCATGTGTCCCGCACAAGCGTCGGCTTGGCCTGGAAAAATCGGGAGTCTCGGCACACGGCCCGATGATTCTATTACCCCCAGAAAATGTGCTACTGGTTTCGATCCATATTTATATTACCCCCAGAAATCTCACCATGTGTACGTATGTACCCGTTTGGGGGCTCGCTTGACGACATGGTTTGTGACTGTACGCGCGCGCGTTGTAAAGAGGTCAGGCCGAGCACGATTGCGTGATTTGCTCTGGCAGTGGCTCAAGGACTTCCAACAAGTTGTTTACAAAGCCGTGAACACGTGGTGGTATGCACTTCTTCAATTGTCCGGAGGCGTGGACAATTTACCAAGGTACATAGGTACCTACCTGGGAATCACTCCTACAGCTTCACGCACCACGGCCATATGCCTACATGTACTACCTTCTAGGAGGTAGGAGGTAGGTAGGTGTACTTCTCCCAGTTCTCGTGCCTTCGTCGTCTCTCCAAGCTGTGACTTCGCTGGGGAAACTCTCTCGGTGGTCATTGCTGGTACCGTTTACTACTACGTTCAGCCATCCTTCTTGCCGCCTCCGCTCGCGTCCCCGCACTTTCAAGGTCTTAGCGTGTACGCGGTGAACGTCGACGATCTTCCACCACGGTACCTGAGACTAACCCGCAACGCTACCTAGTACCTCCGAGTACGTGATGGTTATTAAGTAAGAGATGACCTTCGCACTGTGATCTCGCGTCTGGACCATTGCATGCTCTTCGTAGTCTCCCTCCAGCATCCAATACGACGAGCACGCTCTTCCACTGGTGCAAGAGACGGACTAATCGGAAACGGACACGAGGTACCCAAGCAGTGTCGCCACAGCTTCTGAACCGAGTCGTCATCACTAAGTAGAGCGGTAGTGCTCCACGAGAAATCGTGTGGGGACCGTCGTCTGCCATTGTGATCGTCGTGGAGAACAGGGTAGCGTTGCACGGAATGGAACATGTGAGGCTCTCGCCGGGGTATCATATGCAATTTCAAGCGAACTTTTGGTGGATAATGTCCGGGTCTGCAAGTCGTTAGCTAAAGTTTTCCCATGTCCATCTGAGTTGGGACATTGTGACTTACTCTCATGCCAATCATCAATCGTCACATACATCTTCCTGAACGTGCTCAATCCCGCTAGGATGCTACCTCCTATCCATGTGCTATACAGCCGCTCAGGTGGTGCGAAGATCTTGATTCGCATGTCCTTCACAGCCAGCCTCTGGACCTCGTGCAGCAGCCTGTCGCCGAAACCTTTGATCATCGTCGAGCCGCCTGACAGGACAATGTTTCCGAATAGTGCCTTTCGAAGATCCATGTCCGTTCGATTGATGGAATCGACCACGATTTGATGCAAACCCGGCCACTCAAGGCCAATCAACTCTGGCTCAAACAGAATCTCTGCTGCTCGGAAGCGCTCTGGGCCAATCTTGAGCTTCTTGCCATCTGGCAGCACGTATTCCACAGCTTTGCTCTCTCCGCCTCGACTGCTGGCGTTCATCCATTCCTTCTCCTCCTTCCTGGGGTCGAGCGCAACATATGACACCTTCTCCTTGATCGATTTGACAATCTCCTTCTCGGCGCTTGTGTGAAATACGTTGCCGCTCTTCCGCAGCAACCGTTGCAGCTCTTCAGTGACATCTCTCCCTGCCACGTCTATCCTTCGAATGCTGTTGGGAATCGCAAACCCCTCATAGACTGGTACAGCATGCGAGACACCATCCCCGGCATCCAGCACGATACCCGTGGTTCGGCCCGAGGCATACAAGGAGAGCACGGCCTGTATAGACGTGTACAAGGCAGGTACGTTGAACGTCTCGAACAGTATCTGCGCTGCTGTATCTCGATTCGCACGTGGATTGAGAGGTGCTTCGGTGAGCAGCACAGGGTGCTACGGGTAGAGTCAGTACGACAATCCCTGGGGAGGCCTTTGCGCCCACTGACCTCAGTGTCAACATACCTCTTCACTCAGCGTTTTCAGCTCGTCGGTGTATATGTGCTGCCAGATCTTCTCCATGTCGTCCCAGTCCGTGACGATGCCATGCTCCAGTGGATAGCGGATCTTGAGCAGTCCTCGCAACTCCTGTGCGCGATTCCCAATGAAGACATCTCCTTCTAGTCCTCCCGCCAGCACTCGCAGATGCTTTGGTCGCCCTACAAAGGAAGGGAAGTAGCAGGCCGGCGCGTCGGCGCCAGCATAACCAGCGCGAATGGTGCCGCTACCGTTGTCGATGACTATGGGCGTGTTGTGCAGGTCGCCCATGATGGCGGATTCGTCCTGATGCCGTCGGGCACTGTGCTATCGTGAGCGTTGTGGCATCCAGTCAAGAGTCAACTATGTGAGGCATGCAATGTTCTGGCCTAATTTCCCAGGAGGTAGGAGGTGGAGGTAGGAGGTACGTGACGCAGGTCGAGGGAGCTTCCTACCGAAGTAAATCCGACACAGCTACATGAGGTACCGTAGAAGTTTTGTTTCTCACGCCCACACTTACTTGCAAGGCTACCTAATTAATCTGTTCTTTTCATGATCTAACAGGTACTTTTTGGCCGCTTGGCCATGAGACGCTTTCCTCTCATATGGGCATACGGGAGTGGCCAGGCCAAGGACGTGGCTTTTCGAGAGATCGCAGTGTGAGGTATACTGACGCTACTACATAAGGTACCATACCATCTTCTGTCAGGCCGTTCAAGATCGACACACACATCCAACCAGCGTACAATCAGTGCCCAAGTTCAACCTGTGGCGGTGTGGTGCTCTTCTTCTTCTCGGCCTGAGTGTCCGATACATCCTCTTCCGTCAAAACAGGTCGTCCATGATGAACGTGCGGCTTGCCTCGGCCAGTGATATCCCTGAAGATAGCTTTGGCAGTTCTCGCGCACGTCTTACGACCTTCCCAGAGAGGATAGAGGCCAACACAGAAAGAGCTGCAGAACAGCCACAGGATTCCGACAACAACCCAGCCTGTGAAGAACTTCTTCGAGAAAATGTACGCACTGCCGTACATTGGCATCGGCCAGAGTACCAGAAACGACACAGTCATGAAGACAGTCAGCCATCGAGCAATCTTGCTCGCTCGCATCAGTTTAGACTGTTCCGCTGCTTCTTCCTGGGCCCGCTTCCGTTGCTCGCCTGGAACCATCTCAAGATCAATATTTGCAGCGGCAGCTAGGTCATGGTCGTCGCCTTTCCTGATCTGCGACATACTGACCCAGTCATAGGCAGGTGTCCTGAAGACTAGGGACAGAATCGGGATAAAGATGGCGGGTGCCAGGAGAGATACGACGTTGCCCACCAGCATCGGGTAGTTGGATCCAGTGGAAGTGACACTCAGATCGCCGTATTGAACCTTCGACTGCACCAGCCATCCAGTCACAGAGCAGCAGAGGGCCAGTGGAGGTGAGAATGTGGCTGCCGCCCAACTCTGACCACTCCAGAGCAGGGTCAAGGTGCTCGGCAGCACGGCACCACTGATAATGACTCCCATCAGGAGGTAGAGGTAACCCATCGATATGCCAGCATAATGTAATCCCGTGGAAAATGCAGCCATGCACAGTGCGTAGACGACACAACTTGCGTGAGACATGTAGATCAGCCTCTTTCCGCTCGCGCTGGGGTTGATGTAAGTCTTGTAGATATCATATGTCCAGATTGAGCTGACTGCGATCAATTCCGCAGACATGGCTGACGTAACAGCCATGAAAATGAGCAAAAGCGTTCCTGCTGCACCACCAGATCCGAGCAGGGCAACCGCTGCATTTGGAAGTACTAGACCAGCACTGACATCTGCTGCACTCATCCGATTGGGATAAGTCGGAAAAACTGGGTTGTTCTCGAGAGCAATAGCCGTTAGGCCCATGGTCGTGGCCGCTAGCCATGGAATTGCGAACCAGGAAAGACCGCCGGCAATATAACCTGGGAGGGCATGCACCGGAGAGGCTGCAATGGCTTTGTTGTAGTACCCATTGTCCATAAACACGGTGCCTGGTACGAGTGTGAGCAAGAACACAACAACCATTCAGTGTGCTGCTTACCAAAGTTCCCCACAATGTTGATCACGAAGAAGATGACTCCCTCCTTAGATCGCATAGTCAGGTATGAGCCTCCAGCATTTCCCTCGACGGGATGACGCTCTGTTGCAGCAACCAGAAGATCGTATACAGCTCCCGGGCTGCCAAGGTGTTCTCCAGTCGCGTAGGCAGTGAAGGCGAAGGTGAGAATAATGACCAGGATCACAACAGTATGGACCCAATCAGTCAAGAAGGTAGCTTTGATGCCACCGAACATGGTATATAGCACCACTCCGACGGGTAGCAGAAAGCATGCGGCAGCTGTAGGTACGCCGCAGAGGGAAGTCGCTACAGCGGACCCTCCTGTCAAGAGCATAGCGGTAACGAGGATATTGGTCATGACGCCAAACGTGATGTACACGCCGTGTGTGACCGGTCCATATCTGGCTCGGATGGCTTCCAGGAATGTATGAGCGTTGGGAGCTTTCCGCTTCAGTTCGATGGCAATGGTTGCGAAAAGAATTATTTGCACAGTCGCGCCAGACGCGTACCAAAAAGGTCCACTCACGCCATATTGATAGGCAATGGAGGAAGACTGGAGCAGAGTCGCAGCCCACGTCCAGGAGGAGACAACTGCAGAGGCAACCAGACCAGACTTGACGGATCGGCCTGCGGTGCTGAAAACTTCACTTGTCTGAAGTTCGTTGTTATAGCGCTTCAAGACAAAGGTCGTAAGCATCATGCCGAAGCTTTGGGGCGTGGTCAGTATATGCCTGTTTCGCTCATGGGATAGCCTTGTCGTCTTACGCAAAGAGGAAACCAAGACCAACAATGATTCCATAGCCCGTGGCCTGGCTCAGAGGTGGAGATTTGGCCATGGCGGACTTATTTTGGTGTTGCTTCTCAACCTCTGCAGAGTGACAGAAGCAGGTTTTTTATGACTGTACGTCGTTGAACAACTGAGAGAAAGAAACAAAGGCCGCAGCCTTCTTCTATACCTCTTGCGTTATCTGGGGATGTTTGGCGCTGGAGTTGTCCAATCTCTACATCCACATAACCTACCGATTTTGCAGCATGTGTATGCTCCACGCCTTGCGGACCGAGCTGCGGCCAACGTATAGTGCGCTGGTCATTGGATTGTGCAGGAATGTTACTCGATGCGATTGCCACGCGATACCCTATAGCTTCGAGAGTATTCACTATCTCGTGCGTCCGGATCGTCCATAGCTAGGTACATGTAGGGAACCGACTGATAAGGAACTTCTTGGCAGACAATTGGGCGAATAAGGGAGGATTGCTTTTGCTGACTGGGACATGCCATTATGGCTTGCCTCGGAGGACTGTTGCAGAGAGATGGTACGAACTCGGAGCAGGATTCTGGTCGGAGATGCTGATGTGGAGATGTCGTTGTCCTGGGGAAGAATCATGTTTGTTGATGACTTCAAGAGGTAGGAGGTAGGAGGTAGGCTGTTAACGGACCTGGTGACTAAAAGGAATTGGCTCTGAATTCCGGCTAAATACAGATCGTGGCTAAATAGAATACCTCCTACCTCCGGCCTCCCCGCAACATCCTAAAGTCCCGCCATGGCTCGTGTCCTCGTGAATGCGGTCACAGTGGGCTTGGGTAACATGAAGATACCTTGTATATATAGGTAGGTATGTAGTAGTCGGTATGTACTGTACCTCCTAGTCATCACTGCTCCAATTCCCTGTCTTCCCTGACCGTCCCAACGTGCAAAGTCCATTGCAAGAATGGGTGCAGAGGTACGATCAACAGGCCAATCACTGCCGACGCGGAAGCGGAGAAGGATCTCGGGCTAAGGATGCAATAGAATCTGTCGTTCGTCCTCGAAAAGGCGGGAAGTGTCAAGTTCGAAAACCGTCCAGTGCCGCAGCTGAAGTCGCCCTACGATGTCATTGTCAACACGAAATTCACCGGAATCTGCGGCTCAGATGTTCACTACTGGGTCCACGGAGCCATTGGCCATTTCGTTGTCAAGTCGCCCATGGTCCTCGGGCACGAGTCGAGTGGAATCGTCACCCAGATAGGCGATGCAGTTAAGAGCTTGAAGGTGGGAGACCGCGTGGCGATGGAACCTGGCGTTCCATGCCGACGATGTGTGCGATGTCGGGGTGGGTTCTACAATCTTTGTCCAGACATGGCATTTGCTGCGACTCCTCCATTCGATGGTACCCTCGCAAAGTATTACTCTTTGCCGGAAGACTTCTGCTACAAGTTGCCAGAAAATGTATCACTGGAAGAGGGGGCATTGATGGAGCCTCTGGCAGTGGGCGTACACATCTCCAAGCAGGGCTCCATCAAGCCAGGCGATAGCGTCGTGGTCTTCGGCGCTGGCCCGGTAGGCTTGCTATGCATGGCAGTCGCCAGAGCGTTTGGTGCAACCAAGATCGTAGCGGTCGACATCAATCCCGAGCGGCTTGAGTTTGCAAAGAAGTACGCGGCAACCCACGGCATCCTTTCGCAGCGAGAGTCTCCCGAAGACGCAGCACGGCGCATCATTTCGGACACCGACCTGGGACCAGGAGCAGATGTGGTGCTTGATGCAAGTGGCGCAGAGCCCGCGATACAGACATCCATACATACATTGCGAGTCGGGGGCAATTATGTACAAGGCGGACTGGGCAAAAGCGACATCAACTTTCCCATCGGTGCCATGTGTTCTAAGGAGCTGAACGTCAAGGGCAGCTTCCGCTACTCGTCCGGAGACTATCAGCTTGCCCTACAACTGATAGAAAGTGGTCGAGTTGATGTAAAGACGTTGATTACTGGGACAGTAAAGTTTGTTGATGCCGAGAAAGCCTTTGGAGACGTGAAGGCAGCCAAGGGGATCAAGACGTTGGTAAGAAGACACTGCCCCCATAATGTGCCTGAGACCGTCGCTAACTCTGTCCCTAACCCCCATTTAGATCGAGGGTGTTGAAGAGTGATGCGTGCAAACGCATCCAGGCTTATTTGCTGAGCCAGCTACTATATAAGGTAGTCCTGATAGAATAATACCATCTTGGAGTTTTGGGCTTCAATGCGGTGCACATGTAGGCTGAAGTCCTAAGGCTACGTACCTTAGTGTCAGCCATAAATGCTCTCGAATGGTATTGTTTCGCCTATGCCGCCATCCGCAGCGTACTACGTCCACATGGAAGTACCAAGTCTGTATGTACCTAACCTAGGTATACAGTATACTTCATCTTTAGCAGGCCACGCAGTCCTGATTGGCGGAGAGGCTCGCTCCATCTCTTTGAACATGCAGCACTCTGTATACTTGGCGCCAGTCTTCCAGCTTTCCTAAGGAGGGCCAAAGTGGCCAACTATCACGAATAACTTCACCTCATGTTTCTTGCTGTATACACCAACTGTTATTGTTTCTATAACCTTATTACCTTACTACCTCACCGTCGCACCTCACTGTCGTCGCACGTTACTGTCGCCGCGGAGTCGTCGCACGTTACTGTCGCCGCGGATACCTTACCGTCGCTACGGCTCGCGCGCTTCTACTATCTACCTTACCGTCGCTACGGCTCGCGCGCTTCTACTATCTACCTTACCGTCGCTACGGCTCGCGCGCACGCGCTCGCAGTCTTTATTGTTTCTATACCTTACCGTCGCCGCATGCGGCACCTTACCGTCGCCGAACCTTACCGTCGCCGCGGATACCTCACCGTCGTCGCTACGGCTCGCGCGCGCTTCTACTATCTACCTTACCGTTGCTACGGCTCGCGCGCTTCTAC
>JH792528.1:2479-15047 GCA_000291705.1 Sphaerulina populicola P02.02b
ATTCGTATTACTACGTAACTCTATTTTTTCTTGAATTCTTCGGTTCGGTATCGTAAATCGGTCGGTTTCCGTATTTGCTATATATCGGTCTGTTTCTGCATGTTTGCTACGCGTTGTGTATCGGTATAGACGTGTTATCGATAGTATAGACGTGTTTGTAATGATTTGGTAGATATTTTGTAATATAGTATATTGGTATAGTAGTATAGGTTGGAAGTATTGAAGTGAATAAATAAGTTGTATGGTTTTTGATTGAGTGTCTGTCTAGTAGATATATATATATATATGCTGACTTATGTATATGTCTGTTTGTATCAAACAGATCTTATAAGTTATATATTACGTAGTTTGGAAGTTACTTGAGTTATGTATACTAATATACTCTAGATCAGACACCTAATATACCTAGGTTATATAATATGCCTAATATGCCTAGTATGCCTAGGGTATCTAATATACCTAACATATATTACGTATATAGGTCAGCTGATATAGGTTACCTAATATGCCTAAGTTCTGTAGTTCTATTAATATCCCCCTACCTTAGTACTAAGGCATTAATCCATTCCGGCTAATAAGAGCGCTCGAAAAGGGTGTTAGTTGTTATAGGTATTGTTTTATTACTACAATCGACTTTTTACTATAATCGTAAAGTCGTGCAGTCAAGCGGTCGTAAATAAGCGGTCGTATAATCGACTCGTTACTGCTATCGTGCGGTCGTTACTGCCGTCGTACGGTTGTTACTACTACCCGCCTTCGTATACCCTAAGAGCCTTTCTGAACTCTACGAACGCTAGTCGTAGTAGTGGTTTCGTAAGGCTATCTACGACTATACGGTTCGTCGGTGTCTATTGAATATCTACCTCTTTACTTTCTATCTTCTCGTACTACTAGCGCTCTTGAATAGCGATGTGTTTCGTCCGCGAGTAATGCGCCTATAGGTTCTTCGCGAGTGCGATAGCCCCGGTATTATTACCGAAGATTACTATCGCTTATGTCTGCCCTTTACCTAACTGTTCTAATAGCCGTCTTAACCAAATCGCCTCTTTATATACTTAGGTCTAGCCTATTAGTTCGGCTTCGTAGGTAGAAAGTACTACCGTAGGCTATCGTTTCGAGCTCTACGTAATAGCGCCGCTACCTAGGTTGAACGTATAACCGGCGGTTGATCGTCTCGTATTGGTGTCGCCGGCCTAATCGGAGTCGGTATAGCCGTAAAGATCGGTAAGTTCGCCCGTAAATATAAGTTCGTAGTAAATAGTACTACGGAGATAACGGAAGATATCCGTTACTACTACGTAGTGTTCGGTCGTCGGGTTACTAGCGAATCGACTTACTACTAACACTACGTATGTAATGTCTAGTCGTATACCTAGTATCGTATACATAAGTGAACCTACTACGCTCTAGTATTTAGTACGGAATACGTCGGTAGCTTAATAGCCGTTCGGTACGGGTATTAGTTTTCGGCTCGGATCGAGTAGAATAGCTTTGATCTTTACGTTGTTCTATATATCGTGTCTTTTTAAGAACTACTCGATATAGTCACTCTGACTTAGGTAAATAGTACGTATAGCGCGGTTACGTTTGATCGTTATGCCTAAGTAGTAATAGTATAGCCCTAGGTCGCTTATCTCGAATCGATTACTAAGGTGTTTCTTTACGCTATTGATTTCCGTAATATATAGACCTACAATAAGTAAATCATCTACGTAGACTACGATAAATGTCTTACCCTTTACGAATACACTTATGTCTGCGTCTAGAGTAGTGAATCCGGCCGCTTCTAGGTACGTAGTTAATATAGCGTACCAAATACGAGGTAACTATCGGAGTCCGTAAAGCGCTTTAAGTAGTAAACAGACGTTGTTGGTTCCGTCGGTAAATCCATCCGGTTGTTCTATATAGATAGGCTCTTTACTATCGAGGGTACCGTAAAGAAACGCTATCTTTACGTCTATCTACTCGATTTCGTAGTCTCTAGCTATAGCGATAGCGAATAGTGCCTTGTAGCTTATCGGCTTTACGACTAATACGTAGGTTTCGAGGTATTTACTATCTTATATAAACCCTTTCACTACCTAGCGGTACTTATACTTTACTATATTACCAATTCGTTTGATTTTGAATACCTACCTACCTTTAAGGATCTTACTATTAGCTTCTGATCGTTTGATTACTCGCTATACTACGTTGCGCTGTAGTGAACGGTGTTCGTCGTCTAGTACGGGCTTCTAGTTATTCTATCTACCGCTACGGAGCTTGGCGTCGTCGTATATAGATGGCTCGTACGGCTCTGTAGCTAGTGAATAGCTTATAAGTATAAGAAGCAGTAGGTTAAATTAGGCGGTATCGTTAGTAGCGTTACTTTCGTATTACTAGTAGAGGTGTCTCGGTTTGCGCTATCGTTTGCCTTCTTGAATAAGTTCGGCTATCGGTGCGTTAATACCGATTGTTTTAGGTCGTATGTTTAATACGTACCCCGGAGGTATAGATAGTAGTAATTGCTCGTAGCCTGACTATAGTAACTCGTAGTCTCGTAACTCGTAGTTCGTAGACTCGTAGTTCGTAGACTCGTAGCCTATCTATAGTAACTCGTAGCTATATTGACTGTCGCTCGTTATAGGGCGAGTTCTTTTTGATAATAGTAGGTAACCTATTACTAGTCGTTTTGTAGATAGACCCGCTTTTTCTAGTAACCCCCCGGATTTAGCCGGGGTATTAGCGGAAGTAATTGGTTGTTGAGCTACTGTTTCTTTGTCTCCCCCTAGCTCTACTACTATATTATCTGCGTCGTTACTATCGCTCGCAGTAACGCTAGTACAGTTAGGGTATAGTTTATCGAAGTCTACGTCGAAGCGCTATTATAGACGCCTAGGGTTCTCGGAAGTAACGAGGTAGTGCCCGTTACCTTTGAACCCTAGTAACTATTCGATTCTAGCCTTAGTACTAATTAACTTATTTATATCGGTAGTCAATCTATAGACATAGGCTCTGCAGCCGATGATTCGTACGTTAGCGAGGTACGGTTTGTTGCCTATCTATGCCTCGTATAGAGTAACTATTAGCCTGCGACATAGTGATCGGTTCCGTAGGTACGTGATTCTATATTCGATTACTAACGACTAGTAACGTAGGTCAAGAGGTGAATTGATTATAGTAGATTGTGTTTTCTGTTCTATTACTTTGTTGTATGCCTTGGCGACACTATTCTGCTAGTATTATTCGGTACTAGACAGGTATAGTGTAATCCCCCTATTTCGTAGCTATCTAACGTAACTATCGCTTATGTTCTTACCCCCCCTGTCTTGGATAAGGAGGGTCGTAAAGCATTCGGGGGTACTGTTTGTAGTAATGAATTCTTGAATAGTAACTAGCGCGTCGGATCGTCGTTGAATTAGTTTGGTGACTCCCTATTAGCTCTAGTTATCAATAATACTAACAAAGTATTTGTATCTATCGAATAACTCGATTAGAGCGTATACTACGTCGGTGTAGATAACGTCTATTTTGTGACGTCCGCGCGGAAGGTAATAGTTATATAGTTTCGATAACTGTCGGCCGAGTACGCAGCTTTCACAAATGTAGTAACTATCGTTACGTATTGTCTCTATTCTAGTAGCTATAGTTCGGAGCTTGATTAGGCCGCGCTCGCTAAGGTATACTATTCGCTCGTACTATAGTCGGAGTGACTTATCTATAGAGTAGGCAGTTCCGTAGAAACCGGTAACTAGTAGTTGAGATAGTTATTCTTGATACATATCTAGTATCAACAGCCCGCTAGTAATAGTCGCGGTAAATTCGTTACCTCCTTGCATAAAGGTAAGGCCGTCGCTAGTCTTAGAAATGCTCTAGATGTATAGCTATATAGCGTTGAGCGATAGTAGGTTAATACCTACGCTTAGTAAATACTGCGTATTAGGTATTTGAATCTACCGTCTATTTCGGTATCGAATTCGTAACGTGCCCTAGCCTACTAGTCTAAGCTTCGCGCTACTAATACCATTTGACTCTACGGAATCGATAGTATCGTAGGTTCCGCCGATAAATAGGTCTTTGCGACCGATGAGTGATCCGGTCGCTCTACTATCGAGGATAAAGCAATCGTAAAGGTTGATACCTCGGTGAATAGCTATATATTCGCGAGTAGTGTCGTAAGATATAAAGTATATAGCTTTACCTATTAGTAACACGTTGTGTTATTCTTTACTCTTTGCTACTACTGCCTTGTCTCCAAATACGGCGTCGTCGGTAGTTTTTCGCTTTTTGTCTAACGTAGCGGTAGACGTAGTAGTATTAGCGTTGTTGTTTCGGTCGATCTAACCCTAAGGTGCCTTGCTAGCGTCTATAGTCTAGTATGTACCCTTGTGTCGCTTGCTATAGTGTTTGCAGACAGGGTAGTCGAAGGTTCGTCGCTACTATTGATTGTAGAGCGTTATGTTACTGTTACTCTGGATACGACTAGCGTGTTCTTCTACTTTTCGTCGTACGACTGCTAGGCTGACTACTACCTAAGGTATACTATTAATAACTGTCGGAACTAGTAAGTACTATAGATTAAAGGCCGTAATAAATTCTTTAAACGCGTTACTTAGTCCGCTAAGGTAAGCCTATACTAGATATGATTCTAGCAGTACTAATCGATCGTAAATAGCGACTATTCTATCGTAAAGTTCGGTAAATTTGGCGCTATAGTCGGAGATATTAGTATAGCCGGAGAGTAAGAGTATCGTAAAGCTATAGTATAGTTCTTAGTAGCGGCCTAAGCTAGTAATCTCGAATTCGGGGCGTAATCGTATATCGATAGCGGTAAGAATAGGTTCGTGAATTGCTTCGGCTGTTTCGAGAAGTAATCGAGCGATTAGACTATAGTATTCCTTTACTAGCGCGTAGGCGCCGAGTTATTTCTCGCTCTAGCTCTCGAGCCGCTATTCGTAGGCTTCGTTACTCTTAGCGGGTATCGTTACTACTAGAGTGTTATCGGTAGCTAGTATAACAATGACTTCTGATCGCTTAGTAGGTATAAATTTGCCGGTCGAGACAGTAGTACTATAACTACTAAGAATGATTTTGTTAACAATACGCGAGCGCTAGAGTGTCTACTATAGTAGGCTATTAAGACGAGTGAGTAGTAGCGATCGTGTATTGTCAGACATAATAATAGTAATAGCGCTATCGATAGTAAAGTGTGCAAGGAAGTAGTTGATAATCGTAATAAGCGTAATAGGCGTAATAAGCGTAATAAGCGTAATGGACGTAGTCGTAATAGGAGTATATACTATTCGAGTGTTAGTATCGATTTGTCTTTATAGATATAGATTGCTGTCGTCGTCGCTATTGTCTCGCTTATATCCGTATCCGTGATTCGTACTACTACGTAACTTTAGTTTTCTTGATTTTTTCTGTTCGGCGTCGTAAATCGGTCGGTTTCCGTGTTTGCTGTATATCGGTCTGTTTCTGCATGTTTGCTACGCGCTGTATGTTAGTGTAGACGTGTTATCGATAGATTAATAGATATTTTGCGATATAGTATATTAGTATAGTAGTATAGGTTAGAAGTTCGTATAGCTCGAAGTTCTATAGTAGGGTATACGTAACTATTATACGTAACTATCGCATAACACGTTCGTATAGTACGATTAGTTCGCTCGTAACTATCGAATAACACGTCGTATTGTTTGATTGGTTCGGTTCTTATCCGAGATTGTAAGTTATATCTTAGAAGCTTCTAGTGTAGTTCTTGTAGCCTAAGGCTATACGTTTATCTAATACTAGTATAGAATATACGCGCAGACCGAATTAGGAAGGTTGTTTTTTCTAGTAATATATAATATAGAAACCTGCGGAATTCCGGGCTTATAACCTATTGAAGTAAATAAATAAGTTATATGGTTTTTGATTAAGTGTCTGTCTAGTAGATATATATATGTGTGTACTAACTTATATATATGTCTGTTTGTATTAAACAGATCTTATAAGTCATATATTACGTAGTTTGGAAGTTACTTGAGTTATGTATACTAATATACTCTAGGTTAGACACCTAACATACCTAGGTCATATAATATGCCTAATGTGCCTAGTATGCCTAGGGTATCTGATATGCCTAATATGTGTCACGTATGTAGGTCAGCTGACATAGGTTACCTGATATGCCTAAGTTCTGTAGTTCTATTAATAGGAAGTTCGTATAGCTCGAAGTTCTATAGTAGGGTGTACGTAACTATTATACGTAACTGTCGTATAACACGTTCGTATAGTACGATTGGTTCGCTCGTAACTGTCGAATAACACGTCGTATTGTTTGATTGGTTCGGTTCTTATCCGTAATTGTAAGTTATACCTTAGAAGCTTCTAGTATAGTTCTTGTAGCCTAAGGCTATACGTTTATCTAATACTAGTATAGAATATACGCGTAGACCGAATTGGGAAGGTTGTTTCTTCTAGTAATATATATAATATAGAAACCTACGGAATTCCGGGCTTATAACCTATTAAAGTAAATAAATAAGTTGTATAGTGTTTTTTGATTAAGTGTCTGTCTAGTAGATATATATATGTGTATACTGACTTATGTGTGTATCTGTTTGTATTAAACAGATCTTATAAGTCATGTATTACGTAGTTTGGAAGTTACTTGAGTTATATATACTAATATGCTCTAGGTTAGATACCTAATATGCCTAGGTTACATAATATGCCTAATGTGCCTAGCATGCCTAGGGTATCTGATATATATAACATGTGTTACGTGTATAGGTCAGCTGATATAGGTCACCTAACATGCCTGAGTTCTGTGGTTCTATCAATAGTAAGTATACGTTATTGGTTCCGTCGGTAAATCCGTCCGGTTGTTCTATATAGATAGGCTCTTTACCGTCGAGGGTACCGTAAAGAAATGCTGTCTTTATATCTATCTACTCGATTTCGTAATCTCTAGCTATAGCGATAGCGAATAGTGCTTTGTAGCTTATAGGCTTTACTACTAACGCGTAGGTTTCGAGGTAGTTACTGTCTTGCATAAAACCTTTTACTACCTAGCGACACTTATACTTTACTATTTTACCGATTCGTTTAATCTTGAAGACCTATCTGCCCTTAAGGATCTTGCTAGTTGCTTCCGATCGTTTAATTACTCGCTATATAGCGTTGCGCTATAGTAATCGGTATTCGTCGTCTAGCGCTAGCTTCTAGTCACTCTATCTACTACTATAGAGCTTGGCGTCGTCGTATAAAGACGGCTCGTATAGTTTAGTAGCTAGTAAATAGCTTATAAGTATAAGGAGTAATAGGTTGAACTAAGCGCTAGAAGCGTTACTTTAGTAATACTAGTAAAGGTATCTCGGTTTGCGCTATCGTTTGCCTTCTTGAATAAGTTCGGCTAATAGCGCGTCAATACCGATTGTTTTAGGCCGTATGTTTGATACGTAACCCGGAGGTATTGATAGTAGTAATTGCTCGTAGCCTAGCTGCAGTAACTCGTAGTCTCGTAACTCGTAGTTTGTAGACTCGTAGTTCGTAGACTCGTAGCCTATCTGTAGTAACTCGTAGCTATAGTAACTATCGCTCGTTATAGGGCGTATTCTTTTTAATAATAGTAGGTAACCTATTGCTAGTCGCTTTATAGATAGACCCGCTTTTTCTAGTAACCCCCCGGATTTGGCCGGGGTATTAGCGGAAGTAATTGTTTATTAAGTAGAAGTAATTGGTTGTTAAGCTGTTTCTTTGTCTCCCCCTAGCTCTACTACCGTATTATCTGCGTCGTTACTATCGCTCGTAGTAACGCTAGTACAGTTAGGGTATAGTTTATCGAAGTCTACGTCGAAGCGCTATTGTAGACGCCTAGGGTTTTCGGAAGTAACGAGGTAGTGCCCGTTACCTTTGAACCCTAGTAAC
This sequence comes from Sphaerulina populicola P02.02b, assembly GCA_000291705.1. Taxonomy (NCBI): domain Eukaryota; kingdom Fungi; phylum Ascomycota; class Dothideomycetes; order Mycosphaerellales; family Mycosphaerellaceae; genus Sphaerulina; species Sphaerulina populicola. Next base: position 10,376 of record JH792528.1, read on the forward strand.
TATTCGATTCTAGCCTTAGTACTAATTAACTTATTTATATCGGCAGTTAATCGATAGACGTATACTTTGTAGCCGATAATTCGTATATTAGCGAGGTACGGTTTGTTGCCTATCTATGCCTCGTATAGAGTAACTATCAATCTACGATATAGTGATCGGTTCCGTAGGTACGTAATTCCGTGTTCGATTACTAAGGACTAGTAACGTAGGTTAAGGTTTAGTAAATATAGTATAGTAGACTACGTTTTCTGTTCGATTACTTTGTTGTAGGCTTCGGCGATACCGTTCTGCTAGTATTGTTCGGTACTAGACAGGTATAACGTAATCCCCCTATTTCGGAGCTATCTAAGGTAACTATCGCTTATATTCTTACCCCCCCCTATCTTAGATAAGAAGGGTCGTAAAGCATTCGGGGGTACTGTTCGTAGTAATGAATTCTTGGATAGCGACTAGCGCGTCGGAGCGTCGTTGAATTAGTTTAGTAACTCCCTATTAGCTCTAGTTATTAATAATACTAATAAAGTACTTATAACCGTCGAATAATTCAATTGGCGTATATACTACGTCGGTATAAATAACGTCCATTTTGTAACGTCCGCGCGGAAGGTAATAGTTGTATAGTTTCGATAACTATCGTCCGAGTACGCAACTTTTACAAATATAGTAACTATCGTCGCGTATTGTCTCTATTCTAGTAGCTATAGTTCGGAGCTTAATTAGGCTGCGCTCGCTAAGATATACTATTCGCTCGTACTATAATCGGAGTAATTTATCTACGGAGTAGGCAGCTCCGTAGAAACCGGTAACTAGTAGTTAAGATAGTTATTCTTAGTGTATATCTAGTATTAACAGTCCGCTAGTAATAGTAGCGGTAAACTTGTTACCTCCGTATACTTGTATAAAACTAAGGCCGTTACTAGTTTTCGTAATGTTCTAGATATATAGCTACATAGCGTTGAGTAATAGAAGGTTGATACCGGCGCTTAGTGAATACTACGTATTAGGTATCTGGATCTACCGACTATTTCGGCATCGGATCCGTAGCGTGCCTTAACCAATTAGTGTAAGCTTCGCGCCGCTAATACTATTCGACTCCGCTACAGAATCGATAGTATCGTAGGTTCCGCCGATAAATAGATCCTTACGGCCGACGAGTGATCTAGTCGCTCTACTATCGAGAATAAAGTAGTCGTAGAGGTTAATGCCTCGGTGAATAGCTATGTATTCGCGAGTAGCGTCGTAGGAGGTAAAGTATATTGCTTTACCTATTAGTAATACGTTGTAACGTTCTTCGCTCTTCGCTACTGCCTTGTCTCCAAATACTACGTCGTCGGTAGTTTTTCGCTTCTTGTCTAGTATAGCGGTAGTGTTATTGTTTCGATCAATCTACCCCTAAGGTACTTTGGTAGTATCGACTGTCTAGTATGTACCCTTATATCGTTTGCTATAGTATTTGCAGATAGGGTAATCGAAGGTTCGTCGCTATTAGTTATAGAGCGCTATATTACTATCGCTCTGAATCCGACTAGCGTATTCTTCTACCTTTCTTCGTACGACTACTAGGCTAACTACTACCTACGGTATACCGTTAATGACTATCGGAACTAGTAAGTACTATAGGTTGAAGGTAGTAATAAATTCTTTGAACGCGTTACTTAGTCCGCTAAGGTAAGCCTATACTAGGTATAACTCTAGCAGTACTAGTCGATCGTAAATAGCGACTATTCTATCGTAAAGTTCGGTGAACTTAGCGCTATAGTCGGAAATGTTAGTACAGCTAGCGAGTAAGAGTATCGTAAAGCTATAATATAGTTCTTAGTAGCGGCCTGAGCCGGCAATCTCGAATTCGGGTCGTAAACGTATATCGATAGTAGTAAGAATAGGTTCGTAAATTGCTTCGGCTATTTCGAGAAGTAATCGAGCGATTAGACTACAGTATTCCTTTACTAGCGTATAAGCGCCGAGTTGTTTCTCGCTCTAGCTCTCGAGCCGCTGTTCGTAGGCTTCGTTACTCTCGGCGGGTATTGTTACTACTAGAGTGTTGTCGGTAGCTAGTATAACGATAACTTCTGTTCGCTTAATAGGTATGAATTTGCCGGTCGAGACAGTAGTACTATAACTACTAAGGATAATTTTGTTAATAATACGCGAGCGCTAGAGTGTCTACTATAGTAGGCTATTAAGGCGAGTGAGTAGTAGTAATCGTATGTTATTAGATATAGTGATAGTAATAGAGCTATCGATAGTAAAGTATGTAAGGAGGTAGTTGATAATCGTAAGGAGCGTAATAAGCGTAATAAGCGTAATAAGCGTAGTCGTAATAGGAGTATATACTATTCGAGTGTTAGTATCGATTGTCTCTTTACGTAGATATAGATTGTTATCGTCGTCGCTATTGTCTCTCGCTTATGTCCGATTGATTCATGTATCCGTAATTCGTATTACTACGTAACTCCATTTTTCTTAGTTAGGTATCGTAAATCGGTCGGTTTCCGCTGTTTGCTATATATCGGTCTGTTTCTGTATGTTTGCTATATACGGTTGTACGCTGTATGTCGGTATAGACGTGTTATCGATAGTATAGACGTATTTATAATGATTTAGTAGATATTTTATAATATAGTATATTAGTGTAGTAGTATAGGTTAGAAGTTCGTATAGCTCGAAGTTCTATAGTAGGGTGTACGTAACTATTATACGTAACTATCGTATAACACGTTCGTATAGTACGATTGGTTCGCTCGTAACTATCGAATAATACGTCGTATTATTTGATTGGTTCGGTTCTTATCCGTAATTGTAAGTTATACCTTAGAAGCTTCTAGTATAGTTCTTGTAGCCTAAGGCTATACGTTTATTTAATACTAGTATAGAATATACGCGCAGACCGAATTGGGAAGGTTGTTTCTTCTAGTAATATATAATATAGAAACCTACGGAATTCCGGGCTTATAACCTATTAAAGTAAATGAATAAGTTGTATAGTCTTTTGATTGAGTGTCTGTCTAGTAGATATATATATGTGTATACTAACTTATATATGTATCTGTTTGTATCAAACAGATCTTATAAGTTATGTATTACGTAGTTTGGAAGTTACTTGAGTTATGTATACTAATATACTCTAGGTTAGATACCTAATATACCTTAGGTCACATAATATGCCTAGGGTATCTAATATGCCTAACATGTCTTACGTATATAGGTCAGCTGACATAGGTCACCTGATATGCCTAAGTTCTGTGGTTCTATCAACAATATCTACTAGCCCGCCTAGGGTACGGTTGATATACGCTTGGAAGGTTACTAGGGCGTTAGTTAGCCTAAAGGGTATAACCTTATACTAGAAGTAACCGTAGCGCGTACGGAACGCAGTCTTCTAGCGGTCGCTTAGCTTAATACGGATACGATAGTACGCGTCCGTAAGGGCGAGACAGGTAAACTATTCGGCTCCTATAAGTCTGTCTAGCGTCTCGCCTATAAGGGGCAGAGGGTATCGATTCTTGATAGTAATATTATTTAAACTACGATAGTCGATACAGAGCCGTAGAGTTCCGTCCTTCTTAGGTATAAATAGTACTAGTATACCTACTTCTAATAGGCTACCCTCGATCTAGTTATACTCTAGAGTATTTACGATATACTTGTAAAGGTAGTCTAGTTCAGTGCCTAACTAATAGTACAATAGTCGGAAGGGCGGTACGGTACCGGGTCGTAGGTTAATCGCATACTCTACGCCGTCTATAGGCTTGCTACGCTATTCTTCCGTAGGAAGTAATACGTCTTAGAAGTTACGATACTCCGCTAGGATGTCTAGTAGCGTAACGCCTGCTTCTGTCTTACGTACTATAACGGCGTAGATATACGACGCTTTAGATATATTCTTGTAGAAGTCCGAGGCGTCTTAATACTATACCTTAAAGAACTCTCCTCCGTAGCGCTACTTATCGGTTGCGCTACTAACTATTACCTATTGGTTACGCCTCTATAGGCGGCCTAAAATCAAGTTCGGCTCTAGTATGTTGTAGGCGTAGAACAAGCCTCCCGACGTACGCTCCTTGCCCGTAGAGTCTACGAGTATAATACGCAAGTAGTACGCACCGTAGTAGTAGCCTATTTACCCTATAAAGGACGTTACTAGGGGAAGAATAGCGTTTTAGCGAAGGGTTAAGCTATACTATAGTACGAAGCTGCGAGATACTATATTAATATCGGCGGCGTCGTCTAAGATTATAGTCGCTACTACGCGCTTGTTATACGCGTCGACTGCTCCCTTAAGCGTATAGGTATAGTGTGCCTAGATAGGCAATAGGTCGTCGCCGTACTCGATTTCAGTATCTAGAGGTCGCGACCCTTCTCCGATACCTTGCCTTTTTTTGGATTAGACTACGAGTCGGCTGCGGTTACCTTGCGAACCGTATTCGATTTCTTACGGTTACTATAGTTAGGGTAGATAGAGTCGGAGGCGATATAACCCTTCTTCTTATACGAGTAATACTTAAGGTTCTTATACCTAGGTACGGTAGAGCTAGAGGATACTTTACTATTGCCTCTACCGCTACGACTACTACGGCTCTTGCTACGGTCGCTACGGTCGTTACGACGCTTAGGTACGTCGCTCTCGGTACGCTTGCGTTTGCCCTACGCGCTATTATCGCGACGGCCGTAATAA
>JH792528.1:17569-45672 GCA_000291705.1 Sphaerulina populicola P02.02b
CCACCGATGTGGGTGTGGTGATGTGATGTCATGTCGAGCAAGGGTCATGATTTCACGTTCTGAAGAAGTCTTGGCGATGGAGGAGGATGTTCCGAACTTGTGTAATTCACTCAGTCACCTCACTCACTCACTCTACTACATGTATACATGAGTGCAAACTTCCCCCTAGCTCAATTTTTCAAACATCTGTAGCGGTACCAACACTCCGCTGATAATTGCCTCCTCAGTCGAGCATTTTGGAAATTTCAGACTTGTACAATAATGCATCTGACAGCTCTTGCTAGACCGCGCCAATTGCGCTCCTTGTGGTTGATTTCGCTGACACTGTTGCTGTACTAGACTTTGATCCCACAGATGCACAGTACACGACCCCGGCCGTCCAGCCCTTGACGCTATCTATCGACATAGCAAAAGAGGGCTCGCCAGCTCTCGCAGCGAAAGATATTCAAAGTACTCCGGTCCTTTACCACCGTAATGATACACCTCCCTGCGCAGGACATCGAAGCTATTGAAGTGCCATGACATCCGTCGTGTCACCCGTCTAATTTCGCGCCGCATAGTGTGCGCTCTCTGATTGACTTGGATCCGACAATCTCGAGCCATTCGAGTGCCCACGGCAATCTCATGATGAATCCCAATCGCACATCCCCAATAATATCTGATTTGCTCAATCATCACACCATGCTCCTCTGGCAGACTGCAGAGCCATTTCCCCAGCTTTTTGATCCAATTGTCCGGCTTCTCAAATGCGAGATGGAAGATTTTTCCCCTGCCGTAGAAGTTTCGAGCGGTCCTCTTGCGGACTTCCTTCGAGATCTGGAGGCCGACTGGTGGCTTGTATTGAGCACCGATGGTGACGATTGGTGGCGTGGCGGTGACCATGTCGATGATTTTATCTTGAAGTTCCTGGGGTAGGCTCTGTGCCAGCTCGTTGAAGGATGGCATTGTTTGTTGTTGCGATTCTCACCTGTCGCAAATGTGGTAGTATTGGTGTTGGAGTTGTTATTGGAGTTGTTGTTAGAGTTGTTGTTGGAGTTGTTGTTGTTGTTGGTGTTGGAGTTGTTGTTGGAGTTGTCTTATTTGTTGGAGTTGTGGTTGGAGTTGTCTTATGAAGTTGTGGTTGGAGTTGTTGGATAGAGCTGCTTCGATGCGACAAAGATTTGAGTAGAGAAAGAAAGAAAGAGAGAGAGAGGGAGAGGGAGAGAGGGAGAGAGGGGGGGGGATGAGAGAGAGAAAGACTGAGAGAGTAAGACTTGAGACAGTAAAGTCTGAACTCCATTATGCTATCTGGTAGTTCTCTTCGGTTCTGACCACCCAGTACCAGTTCCAGTAAAATGGTCATGTGCGTGCGCTGAATGAAGCTCCCAGATTCTCAACCCAACCCAATAATCTACTGATCCACGGAACATACATACCCAAACTGTGCCCCTAAACCCACAAGCGGACATCACCGACTCGAGTCATTGGCTGTCATCGTAGCAATATATCATTACAAACCAAAGGTATGTGAGGTAGGCAAAAACTCATATTTAGCCTTCTTGAGAATTCCAGGTAGCTTTCACGCTGTATCCGGATGATAGCGGAGCTCCATAGTTTATAGAATTCTTGTTTCCATCCAATCAGAATAGCTATTCGATGTCAGAAACATCGCAACTCTCAATAGCTCAGCTGGAAGAGCGCAAGACTGTAACTGCATCAACCGTTTCAAAATAAATCTTGAGGCCCGCGGTTCGATCCCGCGTTGGGAGAGTTTATCTTTTTGCACTTTCTGACTCCTTTACCTTTTGTATACCTACCTACCCTCTTCTATTTTATCCTATCTAGCGCAGATTGCTTCGATCAGATCGTCTATTTTCTTTTTGTTTTGTTGTCCCTTTTGGGGGTTTTATATATGGCGAGCGCCCCGATGCCAAGCCTGCGTAGCCAATTCTCAGTACAGAGAGATCTTTTACTCTGGATGTTCCTGACAAAAAGCACTCCCTGCCTAGGTATTTAAGAGGAAGAGGACGAGGAGGAGGAGGATGGAGATGGAGATAGAGATAGTCTATAAGACATATTTGGGGCGCCCGCTATGTATAGAAAAACCGCCCGCTATATATAAAACCCCAAGTCAGGTCTGTCCGATGCGAGGTGGAAGATAAACGGAGCAACACTCAGTTTGTATGTATTTTACCAGGTAGTACAAACCATCAGCCGGTTGCTTTGGTTTTCAAAGGACACTCATGCAAAAATCGCTTCTCATGTGTCGAATTCTCATTCAGCTTCGACGATGGATCTAAACCTCTTTTCAGCATACCGATTATGTTGAGCTGTGATATCTTACAATGATGTTATGCGTCTACAGCATACTACCTATACTATACAGTTTTCTTCCTATCATGTGTTCTGCTTCCTGTATTCCAAGCGTTCGGTCTTCTAAACAGCATCTTCAGCATCGACTTGCCATTGCCCCCTTCTCTTTTCTGCCGTTCGAGCCACTCGTGGAGAGTAAATCGAACGACTTCTTCGCGTTTCCCCAATACATCCAGTCCTCGCTCCTCGCACGCCATTTGTACTTCGGCAAATGCGAGTGCCTTGGGCGCCGATTTTTGCTTCAGCAGAAGCGAGTCGTCAATTGCAAGATAGCTTACATGCTTCACGATCCGTTTCCTCAGCATGGACGAAGGCGGTGCAATCTGCAAACGATCCCACATCCGATTATGCAGATTGAGGGTAGACGACAGATGTAGTAGCTGGTCGTCTCTCAGCTTAGCTAGCAACTTCGTTGCATACTGCGTGTGTGTTGTCGGCCAAGGTGACGTCTGTGCCTCGCTGACTACCGCCTCCTCCACTGTAGGCTCTTCTATTCCAGCTCGAAAGGAAGCCCCCCTCCTCTCTTCACTCTTTCTCCTCATGCCCTCAATTTGCCTTGGAATCCTGCATGTGCCCGGTGCAGCAGCAGGAATAAAAGGCACAATCAATGGTAACCATTCTCCGAATAATGCAACTAAGAGACCAAAGAAGGGTAACTTCCCAATGTCATGACTATTCCTCGCCAGTAACTGAAACTCACTCCTCGTCATGTCCACCTCAGTTTGCCTCATCACATCCACATTCTCGTTGTATGCGCGATGCCTCTTGATGCGTGTTTTTAGCAATTTCGCAGCTTGATGATTGAACCACACTGCTTTGATCCCCATCCAGTAGAAAGAGCCATATGCTCTGCCAAGACGAATGTAGTATAATGCGATATTGGCATCACCTCGTTCGGGAAGCTTGAGGGGCGGAGGGAGAGTGGAGCGGGGCGGATTGAGAGGATCAGGTTTGCGAAGGCCCTGTATCTCGAATAGGGCGGCTTTTTCGTGTCGCTCGAGGTCGATTTCAAAATCAGATACGGGCTTTTGCGTCGCGTATGAGCGGGATTGGTAGAGGTGCGAAACTACTATAGAGCGGTATAGGGGATTGGCAGTGTATCGGGAGGTGGGAGGTCGGTATTGCGAGACAGCGCGGATGCAGCTGCTCGGCCAGTTTGTTGTCATCGCATTGAGACGCTGTGTCGTTGTTGTAGAGATTGAAGGAGAAGAGCAAAGCGCGCGCGCCGAGAAGTTCAACAAAAAGAAGTCGCGCCGACAAGGGTCATCAAAGGCGTCATCGTCATGATTGCCAAACCACAAACCATGGACTTGGATGCGAGCATCGGCCCGACCACTACACGGATCAGAAAAGCATTCTACTGGATCAGATATCGTGACTGATACAGACAACACGATTTCATCAGTCTGGCAGCAGGCAGATATAGGTAGGCAAATCGCTCCCAATTGTCTGCTCTATTCACTTGCTATGAGAGTCCGTGCGTAGCTTAGTCAGCCATTCTCCTATGTGCAATCCATCTAACCGTCATTCACCCTCCTCATTTGTACTACTCCGACTTGGGAGAGGTGGTTATGAGAAGGCTATGCATTAATCTGCTGCAAGTGTTTGCTCTCGTCGGCACTGTCTGTCTGCAGTGATTGGAACATGCATCTGTCGGCTCACCTGGAAGCTTTCGAGTATGATCTATTGTCTCCACATCTTCAACTTCAAAAGGCCAGAGCACCGCACTCAATTTGAGGGGCGAAATGGCCATGTCTTAGACGCATGCGAGTTCCCTCGTTCTACGAGTAAAGTGATTCGTGTTGACAGTGAAATAGCTTGCTGCGGGTGAATGAAGCCTTGCTTCTCCTGTTTTTCGGTCTGATTCCGGGTCTGCACATTGCAGAGGTAGAAAGTAGCCTGAGGAACTCACATACCTATGCTATCGCTTTCTCAGGAGGCCCTCGGGCTACTAGTTCTATTCGTCACCTACTTACTGATTTCTCATGTCTCATACTTCATACATCATGATTTGCTCCAAGTATATGCTGCCCTTATAGGAGCCAATGTACTCGGGATATCACAAGCCGTGGACATGACGGCATTGTGTATGCATCACCATGGTAGATGCATAGGCGTCTTCAGAGCCTCGTGGCCCTTGCCAAATACTGCCTCAGCGGTACCGATATCGCTGGAGAGGATTGCGTTAGCGGTTGCACCTGACGTTGCGTTATTGTCCACGAAGACATTGTGCACTTACCGTGGTCCTCTCGGGGCCCAGTACTCCCCCGTCTTGCTGATGTCGAAAGTATCCGCCCACTCTCTGAGAGTGCTGGCAGCCTCCTCGGGTGTCACAGCGCCTCCGTCGTTCCAAAACTTATCGAAGCCCACGTTCTTGGTCATTTCCGTGCGCATGAAGGCGGGATGCACAAGTGCGACTGCAATGCCATGTGGCTTCAAGTCCATGCTCAACAACTTACCGACCATGTTCAAAGCAGCTTTGCTGGCGTGGTGTCCATACATGCCGCCACCTTCACTTTCATGTCTCAAAGTGATCGAGCCAGCTTCTGAGGAAACAAAGATGAGTTTGGAGCCCTTGGTGATGTTTCCATTCTTGTGGAGGGCGCGTGTGATGAAGATGGGACCAATAGCGGAAGTTTTGTACATGGTAACTTCAGCATCATAGTCGGGCTCTTCGAAAGATTCCTTGATAAAAACACCAGCAGAGATGATGACGATGTCGAAGTTTTGACTCGAGAGCTGCTGCGTAAGCACTTCGCCTACGTCTCTTGCGGCGACGTCAATGTTTGAGAGCCATGTCACGCCTTGGATTGATGGTGGATTGCTGGAGCGAAGAGTGCCTGTTACTGACCAGCCCTGTGGAGGAAGATCGTAAGTGCATGCTGAGGTGATCAGATACAGAGGTGTATGAGCTCCTGGAAGTGGTACCATACCTGTTCGGCGTAGTCCTTGGCGAGGGCGCTTCCTAGTCCCCTGGATGCACCGATGATGAGCACGTTGCCCTGGTTTCCACTCGCCATTTGGTGCTGATACAGTCAATGTTGATACCGAGCAGTGGAGTCGAAGCGTATTTACATAAAGTGAAGTACCTCATGTGTAGTGCATACCTTATGTATGGTTGTCGAATGGGACATGTAAGGTACCGCTTACTGTACGCGGGATGACGTCAATATAATCTGCCGGAGCCGCCCGGCGGCCGCTGCCGAGGCGTTCCGCTCTCTCGTACCTCTCTACCTACGGCACTTTGACTTCGTACTCTCTGTTGGACACTACCTCCTATGAATTAATGTGTCGCGGTCAGCAGGTAACATAGTCCCGCTGGCGCGATCTTTGCAAGAATCACAAGAACTGCCATGCTCCTACAGCCGGCAGCTTGATCCCCTATTGGGAACTGCCCCTTACAGCTGGGATTCGGACGCTCGCAGGCAGAAGGTACTCCTCGATGATGGAATTTCTTGACTCCGGCGGTACAGGTAGTTCCTGGGACACGAGATGCGAAAAGCGCTCAGACGAATGGCGTTCCAGGTAGAGCAATATCATCACTCGCCAGGCCTTCTGCGAGGAGGAAGCGATTGTGGAAGCAAGCTCTGGAGCATCCAGCACGTTGAGTGGCTGCACAATTGTCACGCTACCTGTCATCGGCACTGGAGCGCACATTCCCGTCTCTCTCAGTGAAAGACTGCCAAAGCACTTCTAGTAAGCTGGCTGAGATGGAGAGTGAGACGCTTGGTATCAGCGCCAAGGAGCTTGAGCGAGGCTTTGCTCGGTGATGAGTCGGCGAGGAACTGGCTGCAGGTGGATTTGACTACACAGAAGATGCTTGATGAGATGCTGGAGAATGAAAAGGAGAGTGTGGCCTATGGAGAGATAGTGAATGAACCTTGATGGTCGCATCGCAGTACTGTAAGTCAGCACAAAAGACAGACTAAACTCTACATAGGTGCAACGAAATTACTCCATATCATACAAAGATATAGGGAAACCACCTTTCACAAACCAGCGTTCCTTCCGCAACAACGCATAGATGCCCCAACGTCGACACCCCTTTCAGTCCGCATATCGCAAAGTCAGGTTCTGACATCCATTCACAAAGAATTCGGACAGCACCAAATGCGGTCCCACGGCTCCTCTACACGCCTGGAGAACATTTGCGCGCTCCTCCTGAATTTTCCCGAATAAGTTGATCGTCAATTTAGCCATCTGAACGCTCTGAGTAATCGAGCTCATTACTGGGAAAATGGGCGAATAGGCACGCGGCACCTTCTGTTGAAAAAGGACGTCATACACGTGGACCTGGCCATCGCCGGGAGAGAATGTCCCATTAATGTAAGCGTAAAATCCAGTGGCCGTGTCTACCATAGCGGTTCCATTTGGGTTTGCCCCGTCTTTGACTTCGCTGTCCTGAGTAGTTGTCCAGTTCGCTGCGAGGGCTTTGATGGTGGTGAAGGTGACAGGATTTCGGGAGACGGGGGAGACGACGACCCATTGGTTGACTAGAGAACGGTCGGAGGAGGTTTCGACGTATACGTGTCTACCTGCTCCAGGGGCTAGTGTTGGAGGGGTTCCATTGTCTGCATCGACAACTGGAGATGGGCTGGGCTCGGCGGTTGGAGTTGGGTCGCCAGTGTCGATGCCCAAGACTGTTGTTGCTATGGTGGGGTTTGCGAAGCCGATGGATGGAAGACTGGCAGGTGTAGCGACTGAGCTGGGATGCGTTAGAGGAGTGCTGGCTGAGAGATATTCATTTCACTCACATGGTGGAAAGAGCTGCAATGACAACAAAAGTCTTCATTTTGGCGGTGGTTGAATGAGGGAAGTTGTAAGTTCTGTGTGGCAGGGAAAGGACAGTTGCGATAAGATTGTTGTTCGAGTCGTAAGGAAATGGTCCAGCAGCTGTTGGGCAATTAAGCCGGGCTTTATAGTCTCAAGTCAGATGCCCTTGAGGCTTGAGTATGGACATACGGAGTCTTTGTGGGGTCCACGATCTTGCGTTCTAGTGCCCTTTCGGGCTGTTTCTGCCGTGCCACACTTTTTGAGATGCCCAATCCGATGCATCTGATCTCTTTCCCGGCGAGGTCTCTTCGAGGTCCCTTCGAGATCTGCCTATAGGACTGATTGTAAACGGATAGGCTGAGACATGAGCCGGTTGGCAGTCGGAACCGGCTCACAATTGTCACCAGAGCGGTTCAGACTCCGTCGCTGAAGGTTGGAGCACTTGATCGAGGCATGCTCTGCGTTACATTATGTGCTGTTGTTGTACAAGCAAGCATGAATCTAGCTATAAACTTGCAGCCACCTGTACCTGTACCTGTACCTATGTTCGAGAATTATCGTTGTCATGGGGGAGGCACAAAGGAGTCTACAGAGGATCGAGCATCTCCAAGGTACTACCTCCTAGCGTTGTCACAAGAACATGAAGGATCAGACATTATTGCTCGTAAGAGGTACATGTAGTAATGTTGATCTGCTTATTCTTGTCGCGCATCGTGAGCCGTGTTTGACACCGTGTACAAGATCATGATCTCATGGCCCCTCTGAAACTGTTATTCAGGGAGCATGACGCGGGTCGGGCATTGGTGTCGACGATGTCGATATCGATATCGATAGTCGCCCATGCAGGTTCAATTCTGGTTACCCATGCAGGTACAACGGTTCCATCGGTATCTTCGGGCCGTTACTTTGCGCGTTGACTTCACTTGCCGAGTGTGTGAGAGGATACGACGGAGAGGTGAGGCATGAGGTATGAGGCATGAGGCATGAGGCATGAGGTATGAGGTATGAGGTATAAAGAGGAGGGAGGTCCAGATTCCAGAATGTCGCCCGAGCGTCTTGGCAGTGCCAAGAAATATGTTTTGTTTTGCTTGTCCCCCACCGCCACCCCGATCATCTTTTCTTCCATTACCTCATTGTCGAGACAGGAAGGCGAGACTTGTCTATTACCAGTGCAAGAAGCGCTTGGTCAGGCCTACCTCCTAGAGAAGCACGCCTCTGGCCTTCCCTCGATCGCAGCTTGTATCGTCGTTTGTCCTTACAATCTGGAACCTCGGGGAGATGGCGTCACGAGGGATTCTGGCCGTATTGGCTCTTCTACTTGTTGCTACCTACGCACAGAAGACCAGTCAACAGGATTCCGCTGGTGGCAACACCCAGCTAAACATGATCTTCATCTTGACAGATGACCAAGACCTACACATGGACTCTGTGGCTTATATGCCGCATCTGCAAAAGCTCATCATAGAGCAAGGAATGACGTTCAAAAAGCACTATTGCACGGTGGCACTCTGTTGCCCCTCGCGCGTAAGCTTGTGGACTGGCAAAGCCGCTCACAATACAAATGTGACAGATGTGAATCCGCCATATGGTAGGTGACCATATCCTCGCTCTCAGAGCACCGTCCTAGTCTTGTAACGCTGCTTGCTGAACCATCAGCAGGCGGCTATCCCAAATTTGTATCGCAGAGTCTCAACTCCGCTTACCTTCCTGTATGGCTGCAGTCCCTCAACTATGCAACATACTATGTTGGTAAGCTCTTCAATGCACATAGCGTGCACAACTACGCTTCTCCTCGTGCAGCGGGCTGGACTGGCTCAGAATTCCTCCTCGATCCGTACACTTATGAGTATCTCAATGCTACCTTCGTCCGCAATCATGGAGAACCCAAGTCCTATGAAGGACAGTACAGCACTGATTTAATCGCTGCCAAAGCATTCGGGTTTCTCGATACAGCACTAGATGAATATCAAAAGGAGGGAAAGCCATTCTTCCTGACCATCGCGCCAACAGCGCCCCATTCGAATGTCCATATGAACACTCAGATTGACGGAAATTTCTCCGAGGGCTCGAATACTCAGTCCCCGCCCATCCCAGCTGCTCGTCACTCTCACCTATTCGAGGACGTTGTGGTGCCTAGGACACCACATTTCAATCCAGTGGACGCCAACGGCGTATCTTGGATCTCTCGGCTACCACGCCAAAACCAAACAAATATAGACTTCAATGACCACTTCTACCGCTCTCGACTCCGAGCTCTACAAGCTGTTGATGAGATGATTCATGATTTGTTCACGAAGCTTGATGTAGCTGGCGTCACAGAGGAGACATTTGTCTTCTTCAGTACGGACAACGGGTACCATATTGGACAGCATAGACTACAACCTGGCAAACAGTGTGCCTTTGAGGAGGATGTAAACATCCCATTCATGGTACGCGGACCGGGGATACCGATCAACATGAGCACAGACATCATCACCACGCATACGGATCTCGCGCCGACATTCATTAGTTTGGCTGGCGGGCAGCTGAGAGATGACTTTGATGGCCAAGTTATACCACTCCACGGCCTCTCTTCCAGTTCGCTCAACCCACCTAACCACCAAATCATTGGTCGTGACGTTGGGTCATCTTTGACAGCGCCAGCGAAAGATTGGTCGACTGAGCACATTAACATTGAAATGTGGGGAGTGATCATGTCAGAGGGAGATCACGGTTCTGTCCTTTACCCAAATCATACTTACAAAGCCTTGAGGCTTATCGCAGAAGAATACAGCTTCCTTTACACTGTCTGGTGTAGTGGGGAACGGGAGTTATACGACATGAAGAAAGACCCGTACCAGACAGAAAATCTCTGGGCAGCAGCGCAGAGCGACACTGCTATGTCGATGCCGCTGCAAACCCCAGGATCTGTCATCTTCGGCTCGCAAGTTACGCTCGTGGATCAGTTACACGTGCATTCGCGCACCCAGCTACTCAGTCGACTCGATGCGCTGCTGATGGTGCTCAAGACGTGCACGGCACGAGCATGTACGCATCCTTGGCAAGTGCTGCATCCTTTGGGGGACGTGCAGAGTCTGGCAGACGCGATGGGACCACAATACGACGGTTTTTATGCATCGCAGCAGAAAGTGGCGTACGAGAAGTGCGAGAAAGGCTACATACTCGACAGTGAGGGACCGGTGAAGGTGGCTGCGTATAGCTTCGATGTTGGTGCTTAATGGAGACCAAGTACATACATGTAGGAGGTAGGATAAAGGCATGGATATGTAGTCGGTAAGCAGCACGTCGCTGTCACATGCAATATCTGACTTTCGAATGAAACTTCCACGAGTTCACTTTGGACGAAAATAACGCTTGGCGTCGTCATTGCATGCCGGGTCCACTTTCCAACTACAGTACGGTACCTCCCACTACATGTATCTTGGCATTGTTGTATGCCATCTCCATATACATGTACCTGACCACATACGATGCATGAGTAGGTAGGGCCAGATGAGAGCAATGTCCTGGTTACGCGACTGGAAGCATGAGCGATCAAAGTAGCCCGGAACTCGCAGTCGAGAGCGAGGCGCAATTCTGGACCGGTATGCAACAACAACAACAACCGGCCCCATGCATGAGACTGACAGACAATTGATGGAAACCCGCACAGAACTCGACGATATTGTCTCGCCAGACCTCGCCACCTCGACCGCCTCGACCGCCTCTCTGGCAACTTCCGACGTCACCGCAGAGTCGCCGACGGGCTCGTTGTCCAGCTCTATCTTCGAGGATCACGGGCACATCGACGATGCATTGAGACGATACCTCGCCTTCGCCAGTCGACACCGGCGCCACTACCTGCCGAGCGAATACGACGTAGCACGATGCTGCTGGAAGCTGTTGGATGCGGAGCTGTTCAAGAGGAATGGAGCCTACGTGCGCCGGCAGATCCTATACTGCTTGCTGCAGGAGGAAGACACGAGCACCTTGCATCTGGCTGCGGCTGTGTTGCTCTTCGATGGGCGCGCCAATGAGTCTACCTTTGAGCTGATGCAAGCGGAGGGCACCTTTCAGCGCTTGCTGGACCTGATTCGCGAGAAGCGAGACGACGACGATGTCGGGCTACACCGGCTATTATTGGAACTGCTTTTCGAGATGAGCAGGATACAGAAGCTATCGCGCGATGATCTTACAGCAGTGGACGATGCCTTCATTCTCCATCTCTTCCAGCTGATTGAGGAGCTCTCGTCAGACGCCGACGATCCATATCATTACCCTATTATACGAGTACTGCTAGCCCTCAACGAGCAGTACATGTGCCTGGCAAATGCGCCTAAATCCCCAGGGTCCGCAGAAATCGGCGTGACGAACCGTATCCTCAAGCTGCTGAGCTTTCATGGACCTTCGTATCGCACGTTTGGCGAGAATTTGATCCTGCTTCTGAATCGGGAGACGGAACTCGGCCCTCAACTACTAATCCTCAAGCTATTATACCTACTCTTCACAACGCCTAGCACGTACGAGTACTTCTACACAAATGATCTGAATGTGTTGGTCGATGTGATTATTCGCAATCTCCTAGACCTAGACGGGAGCCACGACTCCGATTTAGCGCCTGATCGTGATGGCCAGCGCGCACTGCGGCATACATATCTCCGAGTACTATGTCCATTACTGAAGAATTCCCAACTTGCGCACGAGGGACAAAACTACAAGCGCTTGGAGGTTAGACGTTTGCTCTACCTTCTTATTGATCGCACGAGTGCGCATTTTGCGCCTGTGGATGAGACTATAATAAGGCTGGTGATTCGGATCAAGCAGATCGATTGGATACGAGAGGAGGGAGACGAAATGGAAGCCGCAATTGAAGAAAAACTAGCTGCAGTCAGTGCTGCTTATGGAGTCACCGCGCAGAACGGCAGCAGCAGCGGCAATAGCGGTGATGAAGTCGTGGCGAAGAAACTGTTGGGTATGAGTTTGTCGGAGGCTGGCGAGAGTTCGCTGAGCGTCTCAGTGTCAGAGGTCACTGCGCAAGTGGTCAAGGCCAAACCTAGTGTCCCTATCCCGAGACGTATGCGCAAGACTAGCAAGGTCGCAGCGAACGGAGGACCTGGTGGAAGCCCTGCAACTACTCAGGCAGCAGTTGTGAAAGATGGGCATGAGGAAAGGCTTTTGGAAGTCTCGCACGCTCCTCGAGATACTACGCAAGCTGCCATGATCGAACCAGAGACGCAAAGAAGGCCGAAGCTGCCGCCCGCGCCACCCAAGTCGAAATACGGACGGAAGGTGACTGCAGATACACTGAAGCCGAACGCTGCCAGTGTCCAGATTCCAGTGAGAAATGATTCCAGGAGTCCTTTTGCTGATGAAAATGCTGCCACTTGATAGGTCTTACAGATTGGCAGCTCGGGTATATGGCCTTTGGATATGGCCAAACTGCTTGCAAGCACACTTGAAGCGATCCAGCCACGTTGGCAAGCATGATTACACCCGCCAAAAATCAGGCCTGGGCTCCACAAATCACGGGGTGTGGACGAGCTTTGTCAGCCCATCGAACAGAGCTGGACATCCCAGCCGGACAAGGACAACGCAAACTTGCAACGCATTGCAACAGATGACAACTGGACAGACAGCTTGTAACATCAATCTCGGCTGTGCGTTTACCTTGTGCTGTGCCACAACATTCCAGCTTTATATCCGTGTCGTACGGCACTTGCGCTGGTATGCACTAGGCCGCATCCGTGGGCGCTACCTTGCACAAGCCACTAGCCTACTTGCTGTGGTCTTTGCGCCACTCTCTAGACATTTGCGACTGTGGCAGCCATGAAGAAGCCGTCTGTCGCATGTGAAGAAACGATGACACACTTGTAGCTATGCTCACGCGGTCTACGGCGAGAACCCATATGGGACAGAATGCTTTTCACGGGCAATCACAACGTGAACGCTATCATGCCCATGCCTCGAATGGCCTCAATGAGCAGACTTGGCCATATGGGACACTGGAATCGGGCATATGGGCCCGACTGGACAGAGGCACAGTGCGGTTTCACAACGTCCAAGTATGACGGGGGATTCACCCTGGTCGCTGGAATATGCTTCACTTCAGCCTTACTGTACACCAGGCATCAAATGCTGCAAATTCAGACATGGAAGGCGTATGGTCAGATAGTAGAAGCCTGGTCATCTCAGCCAGCGATACCGTAGCGGTTCAATGGGCACTTGCGCTATTCTCGGGCGTTCTCACTTCTCGGTGTTCTTCAGTCTTCAGGAATTAGACTAACACTCGCTCCGGCTTCCAGTGGTACGATACGATGATGATCAGTACCGGGCAGATGTACTCAACCGACACTGGCATTCAATCAGACGGAGGACTCATTCCCCACTGCTGTCAGCCGGCCTTGTGGTCTGCACCACAGCAGCATTACGATGTTGGAGCCATGTATCGTTCCGTGGGCAAGGACGTCTTCAACACTACGGCTGTTTCAAATCGTTTTTCGAAGTCCCTTGTGATCCTCATGACTTGTCAACATTCTAGACGTACACCATCAGCAGGTTGCCGAGCTGTACAGATGACCTCTCTGGCCAGTATATATATTTCTCAGGTCGCACAGCGACGATGCCGCAGTCGTTTGCACACGCAGGCCTGATCGAGAAGTGTACGGGTAGTGCACATGCCCGTGATGGCGGTAATCAAATGCTATGACACCTGCGTTTGTTCGCATTCGCCACGAATGGAGCATTAGCCGCACTTCCTTACGTGGAGCAGCCTCTTACTTCAACCATCTTCTTCTGCTTCTCTATCGTCGCTGAGTTGTTTCCATGAACTTGCAGTTTCGCATACATCTCACCGGCAGTTGAAATCACACAAGCCAGATGAAGCTCTCCCTCGCCGCTCTGTTTGCAGGTCTTGTGACTGTAGCAACACCAGGTACGGCTCACCTAGTGAACCATATTTGAGCGGAGAGTATATGTCCTAACCACTCACGCAGCCAATATCATCAAGAAGCAACCTGGGTTCACGGCACAACGACCATATCCATATGGCATCCCAGATTACGATACGCCTGCCTACGGTGGCTCGCCAACTGCTTATGGCACGACTGCCTCGCCACCCTACCCAACTGCCAGCTCTTCTGCCTCTTCCGAAGGCTCGCCAGTCGGTGTGACCAACAGCTCTTCCGTTTATGGCTCTACTGGCTTCACTCCGTTGTTCTCTAGCATCCCTAGGACTGGCACATGGACCACATCAATTTCGACCACGAGTATCTCGCTCACCTGGCCTGTTACCCACTCTGAGAGCACTCGCCCCGCCTGGCCTTTCACCACCGCGGGCTCGACAGAAGGCAGCCCAGTCTCAGCTGGATCAAGCAGTAGAGCTTGGCATGGCAACTCGACCACCACAAGCTTCTTAGCTCCCACTGGCCTGACCTCGACGCTGCTGACAACCGTCACCAGAAACACAACTCTGTATCTCAGCTTCACCTCTTCCACTGGCTCCACCGCCTTTTCCATCACGAGTCTCCCAGGGACAGGGACTGTCTATCCCTCGCTCACTACATCTGTCTCAAGCAGCAGTGTACCATACTATAGCAACGGCACCACCACCACCACCACATCAAAGTCTACGCTGACTGTAACTGTGACCACGACTCGTTATACCACCGCAAGTAACAGCACCACCACCCTTGACTCACCCATCATCGCCACCTCGAACTCATCTTCCATTCACACTCCAAGTACTTACTACCCACCACCCTATGCCACACTTCCTTGGACTGGACACGGCAGCAGCAGCAGTAAAAACTCGCCAATCATCGCTAGCTCTACCACCACCACTTCATCCCAGCCATCCATCGGCTTCAGTAGTGGTTCACGTACTGGCACGCATGGCTTCACGACTTCCACCATCTCGCATTACTTTCCTCATACGTATGCCACTGCCGAGCAAGGCAGCAGTAGCATCACTACTACAGAAGAAGATTCTCCAGTATCAGCTACGTCGAGAGCTTCGTCTGGTTTTAGCACATCTGCCACGTCGACCGCGTATGGAACGGGGACGGGGACGGAAAGCGGTCATAATGGTGTGTTGCCATATGGTCCTTCTAGCTCGTCGGAGTATGCTGGTCCGAGTGCTTATGGAGCGTATGGTGGTGATGGTGATGAAGGTGATTTTTGGAGCGGGTTTTAAAAAGGGGAGGGGAGTGGATTCCAGAGTAAAAGTTGAGTGGACGAATTGCAAGAAATCGGGAGAAGGAGAAAAGGCAAACCCATCAACTTAGACGAGGATCGATCGAGCTGGTAGAATAGAGAATGGCAAAAAGAAAAACAACCCTGACCATGGGTGAGTGGCCACACTCACTTGACATGAGTGGGAAAGTTTTTTTCTTTTTTGTATGCAATGTAAGAAGGCCAACCTAGGCATGGTAGCGTTGGGGACTGGACTTTAGAAGGCCACCACCAAAGCCTCCCCAAGTGGAAGCGAAAGAAAGTATAAACGCTTATCTATCTGACAAATGACCTTTTCGGAGCCGATGAATGTTTCGCTTTTTTCGACATGCGATCAAAGTCTTCATGACATAGTGGCAGTTCAGCGTTCGTATCACGGGCGAATCCTTGGGTATCTGGTTGTCTGCCATCTTGAAAATGTAGCCCAGGGCATACCTATCAAACGTCGATATACCACCAGTGGCGACCGGTTCCAATCCACTTTACATTGGTCCTACTTCACGAAGACGAGAGAGGCAGCTGGATGATTGTTTCTGACATTACTTGAGTAGGACACTCGAATTGCGCTCTCGTCTAATCTGTTTCTGCCTCGTACTACTCACATGAGTCCAGCCTTCGTCGCGGACATCATGCAGAGGATCAGATCAGTACGCTGGATTTCCTCTCAGGTGTCCAATTCTCACTCGTCACTCATCTCTCGTGTCTCCATTCTTCCCTCCGATGCAACGTCTAGTCCACATCATTGTCCGCAGTAGTGACTGTCGGCGTCGTAGCAGGCGCTTGCTTAGGATAAAATTCCAATTTGCCACCCTCCTTCAGCACTCCCGTGCGATCATACATGCTTCTGGCTCTCAAGAAAGGATCCAGTTTCCAGTAGTTCTCGGCCAACTTCCTACTCAGCTCCGTCCTATCCTTTCCATCATCCCCTCCATACATCCAAGCGCTCGTAGCCTTTTCGTACTGGTCCGCCAGATCCTTCCTCTCTTGTAGATACTTGTCCCTCGTCTGCGTATCCTGCATAGCATTGTCTTCTCCCTCCCGGGGCTCTCGGTATGAATATGTCCAATCCTCATCACCACCTAGTTCCTTCATGACGTGTGATCGCGGAATCCACTCCTCCAGATCCGAGACATTTGAAGCAAAGTGGACCTTCGATGCCACCACGGGATCGAGCCAGCCTTTGATGATTTTCCAGATGCCTTGAAATATCCAGGGAGATTTGTAGACGACGACACTACCCAGCGACTCGGGGTAGTTTGCTTCGAAACACTTGATCATGAACTTGACAGGAGTGTAGTCCATGTTGGCCATGGAGAAATCAGTCATATCGAAGACGATGGTCTGATTGAGTCACGTCAGTTGTGGTAGCGAGAGGACGAAGGGCAAGGACATACCGCGGTGTCAACAGGGGGTCTCAGCATCATCCTCGCAGTCTCTATAGTGTGTACGGTGAAGCGCTCCAGACTTTTCTCACTCTGCTCGCCCTGCCTATGCAATCTCACCCGCACATAACAGCAAGGTCTCCCGACTTTGTCCACGCCATGCAAGAAGCTCTTTCCCATCCTCAACTGCGCCATAAAATCATCACCTTCCTTCTTTTCGGCAGCATTGGAACTTTGACTTTCCCGAAAAGCATGTCCTTCTCCACGAAGCATGATATCATCGTCCACGTGCTGCTCTACTAATCGCCAATGCATAGTTGAGATGAGCATTACCAGCGCGTTCTGAACATCCCACTTTCGTGCTCGCAGGAAGCGCAGGAGCAAGGCATCGGGATCATCATGTTTGGAGAATGTCCACAGAGCATCGCGTATCTGTTCAGGGCTCAGGGAAGCCAGGGCCTGCTCATACTCTTTCGTCTGGCCGTGCTTGTCGTTGGTCACACCGTTAGTGTCTTCTGACTTGTCCTTCTTGCTGCGACCCAGACCGAAGCGCGATTTCCTTTTGTTGGGGGTGTCGCCGCCTGATGAGTCGGGTCTGATGTCAGAGGATGCTCGAGAGCGAGTCGCACCGTTGGTCGCGTGATCAATTCCTGCAACGTCGGAGAGAGCAATCCACATATCCTTCAGCTTGTTCTCTTGCTCCGGAGTCAGGTTGCCGGGTCGTCCGGGAGCATTGCCGTATGGAGCCGCCATCTCTTCTGTCGCTCCCTTTCGATCGAGAAGTGGCGGCGCGCCGGTCTCCTCGTCTTCTGTAGGCTGTTGTTGGCTGTGATTGATGCTGTAGTATGCGACTCCAATCGACACCGCTCCGGCGACGACGAGGCTGGTAACACTGACGCTGCTCCGCGCAGGCTGGAGGAGTTTTCGCTGGCCCACGGATCGCTGAAGAGGGCCGGATGGTGGGGCGAATGCGGCGTGGGAGATGGCTGGAGAAGGGATGCGAGGTCTGCGGCAGCTGGTGCGAAGAAGGCGAAGAATAGAAGAAGTAGGAGTGCGAGTGGTAGAGGACATCAAGAGGCGGCGGCAGGGGATGGAAGAGGGGGCCGTGGAGCGTGGGAAGAGGCTGACAATGCCATAGAACGAATAAAAACTGCTGGTGGAGGTAGCTGCCTCCTCTCCTGCCGACCTCCCACTAACTGAGGGACCAGGAGCGATGACGACAATGCATTAGTCTCGGTATTGCCAATACGAGCGCCTACGAGCGCCAAGTCAACAACAGACACCGCCCAACACCACAACGCGTCTGCTGGGGACGCGACCGTCCACCAACACCACTCTCCACCGCCGCCGGATCGCCACCACCACCGCCATGGCGACAACCAATACCCCCGCCACTTCTCAACCGCGCCAGACCTCCGCCTCGCACTCACGCACCCACTCCGGCGCAATCCCCTCGCGCCCGACAACCCCCCTCCGTCCCCCATCCCGCTCTTCCCTTCGCGCCTCGCAGTCCACTCCCTCAGCCTCCACCAATGTCAGACCAGGCGACCACCCCCTCTCTTCCCTCGAACCTTCCTTCAGCGAACTCTCCGACAGCATGGCCGACCTCGAAGCAAACATGATGCATCTCCAACTACTCAACGACAGCTTGTCCCGCTTTTCCGAGAACTTTGGCGCTTTTCTGTATGGTATGAACATGACTGCTTTCTGCGTCGACTTCCCAGAGGCGCCACTGAAGGAGAGTTATGCTAGACATAAGGATACGCAGGGGAGAGATCAGATGGACGATAGTCCGTTCAGAGGGTATGAAGGATACGGAGGACAAGGGAGAGGGAGGGAAGGTGATATGGAAGCGACGTTCATGACAAGTGATACGTCTGGGTTTGTGGAGAATCCTGAGCCGAGCACGGTGAAGAAGAGTGGTGGGAGTAGTAAGTTTAGTGAAGTGCCGGGAAGTCTGAGCACACCAGGGAAATTTGCTGGGAGAGGGAGAGGCGGTATGGGTACTAGGAGGGGAGGGGTTGGCACCAGAGGGAATGCTACTGCTACAGCTGGTAGAGGACGAGGAAGCGGCATTGCGAGGGGGTCCAGCGCCGCAAGAGGCAGCACGAGAGGCACGGGCATTGCCAGAGGTATTGCAAGAGGGAGGGGCGTGCGGTGAAGGCTCAAATCAAAGGAGACTTAGCTTTCGTATGACTTCTGCTGAGAACTGGACGACATGCAGACTGGGACGCCATCAGGGCAAACACGCGGCAAACCAGCAACCCTATGTTTTGAGACACGGATCGACAAGTTCCCTGTTTGAGACCTATGCGTATTCCGCACTGCCACTACGGAACTCGATCGAACAAACAGAAGCCTCCTCCTCCACTCTGCTGTCACTCACAAGTTCCAAATCAGGCTCGGAAGGCCGCAACGACAAGATGTTGCGCCAAATGCACAACTCCTACTAGCTGCCGCTATGAGACGATGATTTCTCCGTCATCTGCCTCCTCGGACAGACACCCAGAAACCACCGCATCAGCTCTCTCGACTCTGCTCGCGTTTATGTACCGGAAAAGGTCGCAATTCGCCTGCCCGTGATTCAAGCCCGCATTTTGCCCTTGAAATCCCACTTGAAAGGACCAGGAGTCGAGCTTGCTCTCATCAATGAGTGAGGTACCTAGTCTGTGGATGCGGAGCGTACAGAAAGAAAGACCTAGAACACCAGTGGGAGACGTACGATGATGCCGTCTTGACTCTTTGATACTCGAAATGGCAGAACGACTGGTACCTGACGCACGTGGGAGGGAGGGTGAGTTTGATATCACGTGGAACGGGCGATGCGTGTTGAGCAAAGAGCAGGCATGACGACGTCCTTTCGATCGTCAGCTTTTGGAGGTATGTAGGTAAGGTAGGTACATGTATGTACATAACGACGGGAAGCTTTTCTTACCTATACACATGATGACCTACGACAACGAACTAGGTCATCAATGTCTACAATTATACCCCATGGCCTCTCTCCTCCTCTGGGCAACACTCATCGTCGTTCGCCTCGGCAACAAATCCTCGCCACTCAAATCTTTGTGCTCCCCTTCCGCAATAATCTCCTTCTCATTGTGCACAACACTCCTCCTCATCTTCCTCACAGTCTGCTTCTCCGCAATAGCATCCAACCACTTCGCTAATCGATACCCGGCCTTTGCAACCTGCAATTGAATCGTATCAATCACACCATCATAGTAAGTCGGATACAAATCCGCGCTACTGGTCAGAGCGGAAGCTCCGTCCGGCATGACTTTGGAGCAGACAAAAGTATTCGCATCCGTGGCCCATTCGAGCGCTGTGCCTTTTGCGTCTTCGATATCGAGACCGGAAATCCACGAAGCCTTTTGTGATTCGTAGTTGCCAGAGTCGATTTCGGTGATGAGATCGTTGGCCCAGGACTGTGCGTCGGAGAGGGAGTAGCCTCCGCGGAGCTTTTCGGGCATGTTGCTGTCCCAGATGTGGTGGAGGTTCTTGCAGTGTGAAAAGTGTACGTTAGTGTGGGTTTTCATTGTAGGAGTGGGGAGCAGGAGGGGGCGAGGCATTACAGTATCCGTGTCGTCGAAAGTGACGTCTACGTCGTTGCCGCCGACTTCGTAGGCTTCGTCGTGAAGAGGCTGGGTGATGTCGCCGATGAAGTGGACGAGAAATCGGAGAGCATAGTTTACTTCTTGGTCGGAAAGAGAGCTCGACTGTACTCTTGTTGTGTAATTGGCAATGGCGCTGACCGAGCAGCCTTTAGTTCCGCAGTCTCGATCGTAGTCTACACTGCAGCTCGATGGTCTGGTGCAGATTAGGGAGAGAGACTCGCAGCATCGACGTGTGATCTCTTACGGGTTATCCTCAGCGTCAATGTAGTGGAAAGGCGAAGAGAAGGCACCCGCTGTAGTATAGCGATAGCTGTCTGCCCATGTCGCTACATTGGCAAGATAGGAAGTTGACGTATCGTTCAGGATACCTTGTGCCCACTGCTCGGTGTGGTCGGTGACATAGTGAGAGGCGATATAAGCCACGGTTTCATGACCTAGAGAACCCCAGGCATAGCTTGTAGGTATACTCGAAAGAGCAATTAGTAACACTGAAGAAGCCATAGCGGAAGATAAGTATCGAGATCATAGGATCAGCCTGCATATGGAAGGCTTATATACTGGCACTGCACTGGCTCGAGGTGAAACGGAAAGCACAATCTCGGGTGCTTGCAAATGTCTAGCTTGCTGCTTAGTGACAAGAACGCTGTTGGTGTGCAACTCCCGACCAAGTCGGCGTATAAGACCGGATGTGGAAGGTGTCTTGCGATTTGATGCGATTGATCGACATCGTGAAGCCAGCCGCCAAGCCAATCATAGCGTCCACCATTGAAAGCGCTTAGAAGCTTGGTTTCGTGCACGCTTTGCGAGAGTTGATAGGACAATACAACAACTGTGTCCCGTGGGTTCTTATCCAATGCAAACTGGTCGTCCAGCCACGCATCGGAGGCTGCTTGTTGAAGCTTAGCATAAGCTTGATGCTGAGGGCCGCATGTGACGAGTTATGCTGGAGTTAGGCTGCTTGCTCTGCCACTGAGGCCCAAAGCCAATCAGCATACTTGTAGATACTACCTCCTACTAGGAGGGAGTTATGAGACACTTGAGTGACCGCAGCATAGTAGCCCCCGCGACAGCTAGCGCTTTGCGTTGAGAACACACTCACGCGAAGCTCATCCTCGCTTCTCGATCCAATGGCCCCTATGCACTTTGTCCAGCTTCTTGCATTCTCTTGATCCTTATCCTTCGGGAATGAGGTCCGGCACGGGTGTCCGTCCAGATCTCGCGGCATAGCACTCCACTCTTCTGTCGTGGAAGAACATCCGAAGTCCTACATCAGGCGCGCACGAGCCTCAGGACAAAAGGATGGTCGGGTCAGGTCGAATGCATCCCCGCCATGGATGTCTGGGAAACTGCTGTCAGCTCGACACTCGATAAGCCGCACAAGTCGTGGTCGGTGAGAGGACTGTCGATTAGCGTCCCGTTTGTATTGCCGAGATAGTTGTCTGTCGAGTAGTCAGGTCTGCGGAGGTGTACATCAGTGTTCAAGCGCATACTGTAGAACTCCCATAGATATTTTTGATCCCGTACGGCCCGAGCACCCACTAGCGCGCTTGGCGCAAATTTCGAAGGTCTTATAATTTTCTCTCTTCGCCAAACTTCTGTTTTCTTTTCCTCATCTATCAGTAGGTAACTAATGTTACTTTAATCAGAGCTCGCCATTACGGCGCTTGCTGAGGGTTGTCTGTCTTCAATGGACCTTCCTCCGTTCCCGGCTCTGTAGATAAAAGGCGTCCGTCTTTCCTACCAATCGCGAGGAGTCCTTATTTTCTCTTTGGATCGGGGTTGTGGGATGGCCGCTACATGCTCTTTTTCACACTTACTCTATACATGAAGAGGTGTTCAAACAAGGGCTTCGTTTGTCTTGGTGCTCGTCGCTGTCGCACCAAGTCGATACGTACTCGCCGTCGCGATCTCGACAGCTTCCTGGCACTTCCGCCGACTTTTCTCATAATTTTCTGCCTGGTCTCCATACCTCCTAGCATCCCTACCTACATACCTAGTTCTAGGTCTCGGTAGGTACCGCAGAACTGTGCCACAGGGTCTTGGCATCTGCGTAGGCAAGGCCTCTGACATTCCGGTATACATACTTCGTCATCAATCTTGCGTACATGTATCCTGACAACATACATGTCATATCATGATAGCTGCTGAACACGTGTAGCGTCACTGTCGTGGTGAGATCTCTTCTCACAATAACAACCCGCTGCGAACAGCATCATCATCAGCAGCAGCAGCAGCAGCAAACATGCCCCGAAACAAACTCCGTCTCCAAGTAGCTCTCTACGCACGACCCAAGCATCCCGATTCCTATCACTACGCACTCTTCATCTCACCCAAGGACTTTGCAAGGGAATCCACATCAACAACAACAACAACAAAACATCACGTCAAAAATACCTTGCAAGTCGACGAAACCACCGGAGCACCAATCACGCCGTGGCGTTACGAGAGAGCGGTCCTGACCCACGGTGTAGAATCCGAGCCACGATTACTCGTGCGAATTCTGATAGCAAAATTATCCATGTCCCGCGAACAAGTCGAAGAAATTTTGCGAAGCGTGCCGATTTATCAGGTCGATGATGATGATGATGATGTTCATCACTCGAAGGATACCTCCTGTAATGACGATCGGAAAGAACCATCAAAGAAATTTTTCGATTGTCAAACCTGGGTCCGAGATGCGTGCGAGGCGCTGCAGACGCAAGGGGCCATCGCGGGGAGGAAGCTGGAAGGATGGGATTCAATTGAACGAAAATGTGTGGCGTACGTGAATCAGAAGAGGGCGCAATCGCGATGGGATGGGAATTGGAAGGGGGGCAGTAGGGGAGTGCCTTTGATGGATTTGAACGGAGGGTGTGAGATTGTCGAGTAGGATGTAGTAGCAAGTCGGATGCTGGGCTTGGGCGACGAGTAGAGCGATATGTAGGTACTGCCTGCCAGTCACTACCCCCTCTTACATAATACATTACTCTACCAGACCTATTGCATTATGACGTAACAGCCGCCATAGCCCCAATGGAAAACGGTACCTCCTAGAGTGAGGTAGCGTCTCATACAATAGGTAGATACTAGGTATATCCTCCATGCTACATAACCCGACATGTAGGTAGGTAGTGAGCATACACTTGTGAAAGAGGCGCAGTCGTCAGATTGGCAAAACGCTTCTCATGAGCAATCACGCTAAAGCTGAAATCATCATATCCTGCGCATCTCAATCCTCCAAAGCAGGCACAAACCGTTCCACAAAGTCACAAATATCTCTTAAGACGGGCCCGCTCAAACTATGTCCCAACCCCTCATATTCCTTCACCACCAGATCACTCTCGTGCATTCCCAACTCTCCCAGTCTCGTCAAGGTCTGCTTCCACACTCGTCCCGGTATCATCTGATCCTTCTTGCCCCTCGCCAACATGACCGGAACATTCCCATGCACAGGCGGTAAACTCTTTGCAGCTCTCATATCTTCCAGAACCCTCCCATTACTCAATGGTAGATAGCCCATCAACCCAACAATCCCACCTAATCTGCCAGCATATTTGCTCGAAGTCAGATCTGTCAAGAGAGCCATTGCGCATCCTTGCGAAAAGCCTCCCAGAATGATGCGCTGAGGTGGGATGCCCTTGGATGTGCACGCGTCGATGAGCGATTCGAGGTAAGCCACGGTTTTCTTCATGCCTTCCGCATCTTCCTCTGGCGCGAGCTCGGGGCGGTCCGGCGGAAAGGAGGAGAAGGAGGAGGGATTGTACCAGGCTGTGGTCATTGCTTCGCGCGACTCCATGGCGTTGGGGATGATCCAGTGGAGGTAAGGGAGTTTATGGGCGGATTGGAATTGCTGAGGAACGGCTGTACACATTCACGTCAGCGAGCCCGATACGCAGAAGTTGGTAGAGGCAACTTAGGCAGTCGACTGCACATACCTTCGAGACCTTCGGCGCTGTCTCCTAGACCGTGGACGAGGATGAAAGCTGCGCCATGGGCTGGATCTGAAGTTGGCTTCTTTGCCGGTATATAGATGGGGTCTTTACGTTTGGGTTCGGAAGGCAGTGTCATGCGACGCTTGATTGGGGCCGCCATGTCGTCCACTTTGGGAGTTGGGGGATGGCTGAGGGTGGTCATTGTGAGAGATGGGGAGAAGAGGTCGAATTGAAGTATTAGGTAGGTGGTAGTAGTGGTAGTAGTGGTAGTAGTGGTAGTCGTGGAAACTAGGAGGTAGTAGTGGAAACTAGGAGGTAGGTGGTAGGACAGCAGAGGGAGACGGGAAGAGGTGATATATCTGTCATTGTGCTCTCAGCGTCCACCAGCGTCCGACAGCAGGACGGGACAGGGCAGGGCAGCTCCATTACTCGTAGGAGGTACATGTAGCTGAGGCAGCAAGCAGTTTAGCTACCTCTCCGAAGAGGAGAGAAAGAGGAGTTCCACTTCGGAGAGAACAGGAACTGTCAAGCTTCCTTCTGACGTCGAACTCTGCTATCGTGACCCGTTTATCCCGCGCTAGGACCCGGCGAAACCAATTCTCCCGAGCACGAGTCCCTCACTCACGCATTCTTGACTTCATCGCTTCGCCCAGGCCCACGCGCTGACACTTCGGTCCTGTTCCACCTCTGACGTTGCGTTGATTTCCTTCTCTCTGCTCCGTCAGCATCTCACTCGGGAAGAAAGCGAGACCGGGCGGGCCATGGCAGCGCCAGGAATCGGACTACGCTTTCGAACGCCATACATTGAGGAACTTCCCACCGGCCAGCAGCGACAAGCCCCCGGTTTCGCATGGGTGGCAGTAGCTGGTCCCGTCGCTGATCCGGCCAAGAACTGGGGCACCGTGAACAAGAAGCGAGCCAGAGGCGCCGGGACTGCGCAGACAGATGTGCAAAAGGAAGCATTGAACGCGAAACAGCAGCGACAGGTGGAGAAGAAGATACGAGAACTGAACGCCGACACGGTCCGGGATGTGCAAATACCGATACCGAAAGATGGAAAAGGAGGAGGTGGTGGTGGTGGTGCATCCCGATTAGGAAAGACACCCAAGACGAAGAAGATTCTGGGAAGTGGAAAGACGTTCGCCCATTATTTGGAGGACGAAGAGGCAGAAATTGCGTTGAAAGGGAGAAGAGACTTGGATAATCCTCCAGGACCGAAACCGGATTCTCAACGTGCGAGTAAGACTCCCCTTGCGAGACGAAAGCCTCCGATGCTGGTCAAGGAAGAGAGTAGTGTGAGCAATAGTCCTGCTCCGAATGCACCACCCATTCCTTCGATCGTCGCACCGCCAATGCCGATGGATCTGGATGATCCTGATGGTGAAATGGACTCGGCTATTGATCCTCTTCCCACACAAGCTGAAATGGAAGCTCTGTTGAATGCCCCGCCTCTGACTTACAATCAAGCACGCTCGGCGCCTCCACCAGCGAGCGCTCCTCCTCCCCGCCAGTTCTGCGAAACGTGTGGGTATTGGGGAAGAATCAAGTGTATGAAGTGTGGCAATATGACTTGTAGCGTGGTCTGCAAGGATACCCATGATGAGCACAAGTGCCTCAAGTTCTATGCATAGGATGCTAGATCGACGAGGCGCGTGTACTAAGTGAATTGATGATTGATGGCTTGCTCGTCGGTCTTGTACTAGATTCTGAGTCCAAACTCTGCCTTCCAGTCTCTGGCCGCGGTGGAATAGCAGGATTCGCCATCTCTGTGTTGGTGGTACCAGCATGCATTCTTGGCTAAGCCGCTACCGCCGTTGTCGGGCTTGAGCAATGTCAACGCCATGCTTTTCAGAAAGTCATACGGCAAATAACCATCCTCGCATCGCTCGAGGAAGTCCTTGTGACGCCTGAAAATGTCGAGCACGAGATGTCGGAAACCAGAGCCTTCCGGGGTCGCATCGTAGACGATCTGGATGGGAAGTGCGTGGCACATGAGCTGACTAGCAACCTCTTCTCCTCGTTCCTCCGCTGTTGCCGCAAAGAATACCATCGTATCCATCACGGAATGCTTAAACGCACTATCCATGAGCTCCTCGCCAAGAGCCGCTGCCTCTGCCAGTATTTCCCAGTCGGCTTGGTCCGGGACGGTGGATTTATTCTTGACAGCTCGAGCGCCTGCACTAGCTACTCTGTTCAGGTCTCTCCCTTTGTGCACAACTTTGCCAGAGTACGCCCAATTAACGTAGAGAGTGAATGCATGCTTGGAGATGTGAGGAAGATTAACAGTGCCTTCGCCACTGGACCATGCCGACTTCGCTTTGGCTTTGAAGAATTCGGAACTCGCGCAGAGGACGCTTTTATGCACATGGATCTTCGTTGCATTGGGACCCTGATCGACATTGATGGGAATGATGGGATCGTGCGCGGTGATGAAGTGCGCATGTTCCTCTCTGGGTGTCATTGGCGCTGGCTGCCCTCGAAGTCCTGCGTCCGCACGTCTCCGCGGCATGTTGCCACTTACGGACGGACGACGACAGGTGCCTCGTCTTTTCGCCAAGATCGTCTTCTGTAGGTAGTAGATGCTGCCTTGTACCCTTGATCTGGCTCGAGCAGTGCCGGACGTGTGTTGAGCTGTGCTGACGTCGGAAGTTCCAAAGTTGGTGGGAGGGGGAGAAGCGAGAGCAACTTGTGAGATAGGTAGGTAGGTAAGGTAGGTAGGTATGTATGTATGTATCTGGACTCCGGAGCGGCACGGCTCACTTCATCGGAACAAGCA
Organism: Sphaerulina populicola P02.02b; assembly: GCA_000291705.1. Taxonomy (NCBI): domain Eukaryota; kingdom Fungi; phylum Ascomycota; class Dothideomycetes; order Mycosphaerellales; family Mycosphaerellaceae; genus Sphaerulina; species Sphaerulina populicola. The sequence continues at coordinate 44,589 of JH792528.1, forward strand.
CACAATGGAAGCAGTGCGAACCATGGAACCCACTGGCGATGATGACTCTGATGAGATGAAATGTTCAGAACTCTTTGGAACGAGACCTACTCCGGGTCAGAAGACCTTACTTACTTCCTTTTTGACTCTCCGCGTGTGCTCCTACGATCTCGGACCTCTACCGAGTTAGATAGGTACATGTACCTTATATAGTTATTATAGCAGCCTCAGCCTCGTGCTCTAGGTAGCAGCACTGCCTGCTCTACCTTAGTCATTATCTACTTTCCATGTGCTTGTTCCTCCTACTTCCAAACATGGAAAGGTACATACCTATGTACCTATGTAGGTAGATATTGTATTGTATAGAGTATACAGAGCGGATCAGTGTATAGGGTTCCCTACCTCCTACCTTACCTTACCTTACCTTACCTTACCTTACCTACAGTACAGTACAGTAACTTGAGGTCATGTTGTAGTAGGTAGTTCCAATTCCACCTAGCATCTATCCCCCCCCCAAATAAAAAATCCAACCCAGGGGAAGAGGAGGGAATTCACCTGTCCTGTCCTGTCCGCATCACATCACATAGATTTGCCATTTGCCATTTGCCATTTGTTTTTTTTTTCTTTTCAAGCTCCAAGCTCCAAGCTCCTGGTGCCGCTCCTGGTGCCGCAATGCAATGCAATGCAATGGAGAGATGATCGCCCTTTGCTCTCTGTACATACCTGAAGTATATATATATATATATATATATATACTCGTCGTTACTCGTCGGTGGAGTTTTAACTGGCGATTCTTGCGGGCTGCCTCCTGGGATCGATGTCTGGTTGATGATGAGCCGACACGAATCGGGAGGATGAGGATTCAGTCAGTCTGTCCCCCCTCCGCCCCTTCTCCCCTGAGATGATGATTATCAATGGGCGGGAAATCGCTATCGACTTGAAACTTGAAGAGGTACCGCACGCACTACGGACGTTCGCCGTGGACGAGCGTCGGAACGGAACGGTGTCTGTCCGGAGATTCGAGTGAGAAAGAGGTAGAAATTTCAAAAACTGAGAGAGAGAGAGATGATGATGATGATGATGATGATGATGATGATGGCCCGGG
>JH792528.1:52073-67325 GCA_000291705.1 Sphaerulina populicola P02.02b
AAAGGGTGGAATCAGTCAGCGCACAATACAGTACAGTACAGTACAGTGCGATTGGTTCACCAGATTGGTGGGTAAAAAGGCAAGGCAAATGCTAGTCCAAGACAAGGGGAAAAAAAGAAAAAAAATATGACGATAAATACGACGATACCCAGGTGACGAGGAGGAGGAGGAGGAGGAGGATGATGATGATGATGATGATGATGATGATGATGATGATGATGATGCTGATGACGATGATGATGATGATGCTGATGATGATGAAACGACGAGGGTTTTTGGTTAGGGGAGATATTAAAACGTACGGGGCGAACTTACCTAGAATTTCAACCAAGGGATGATGAGGAAGAACTCGGGCAGTGAGTGAGTGATATCTTAAAGTACCTAGGTCAGTTAGCTATGTATACATTCTCCCAGTCTTGCGACGGATATGTAGATGACCAGAAAATCATGTACCGATCAACCCCCTCCCATCACAACACTACACATAATGACAGAGACCAAAGTAGTAGTAAGTGTCATGCCGGGAAGAGTACATCGGGCCTACTTTTCCACCTCCCTCGAGACACAGCCGCACTGCGAATCGACTCGTTGTCCCTTACACCATCTCCCTTGCGGTTACGGTTCTTCGTGGACAAAGTGCGGGAGGGATGGGAATATAGCATTTTCTCAATCTCTCGCGTGTAATACTGAGCTAGATCTCATTGTCCTTGAGGAAGTGCTCCACCTTGCCACGCGAGTTGCTGAAGTGGGAACTGTGAGAAGGAGAATTGGGGGGGTTCATCAGGACGGACATGGGAGTGCGACCATGGGCTATTCAGTAAGCGCTGGGTAGGGTATCATTAGGGTAGTCAGTACAGAGGGTATAATGTCCACTTCATGCTTTTTTTTATCCTTCTCTTCAGCCAAGTGCTGTTGCAAATCCGACTCGTCTGGCCGGTACTGATGGATGCCCACCTGCCATGCTGTCGAGTAAGCGATCCATGCCGTTGAGATCCAGATTGCCGGCATCGAGCATGTGTTGATCCCGGTCAATTACTGCTGCTGGACGCTGGGTGAGCTTTTGCTGGAAGAGATTTTTGGAAGGCTTGGAGGCGAGGCTTTGGATGATGATGGCGTGACCCTCGGTAGATATCAGCAAGTCGCGTGGGGTATTCATCTGTCCATTTGCGGCGCTCGATCTGCCCGGATGGAACTGCGAGATAGAAGTAATGTTCTCCATGTGCAGCTTGATATCTGTGATGTGAGTTAGGCCAGGAGAGTACAATGAACCAAAGCCGCCACTGCCGCCATGGTTTGCAGATCGCTGGTAGAAGGACTGCAGGCTGTTGATCGAGTAGATCTCGCTGTTAAACCAGAGCACAACACTCTCCTCTGCGGGACCTGTTCGTGCGTGGTGGGCGCTAATGGAAATGCCGCCGCGTGGTGCCACGCCTGGGACCTTGGGCGCTCCTGTGAACAGCTGTTCCGCTTTCGTCCTTCTGGTGTTGGGCGTCATTGGCGCAAGCTTCGATACGCCATTTCTCTGCGTCAGTGGCTCAGCGGCCTCGGTATGATTAGCTGTGTCAAGAAAGCCACGAATTGCGAACTTCTCGAGCCGCTTGCCAGCAGGCGGTGTCATCAGGTCCCACAGACCCCATTCCCCATCCTCGAGGAGCACGAGGATAGCATTGCCTGATAGTGCCCATTTCGCGGCAAGAATCGACTTCTGCCGCACAAATGCTGCCCCAACGTTTCGTGTCTCCTTGTCAGAATGATACGGCGAGTGAAACGTCATGAGCCACTTTCCTGTAGTGCTCGATGTTGTGCTGCTGAGCATGGAGTCGCTCGAGCCAGGACGTCTCTGATGAATGTTCGCAGCATATGGATCGTATATGCGGACAGTACCGCTGACGTCGGTAACAAGCAGCTGGGCATGTCGAGTCGAGGGATGGAAGCTGACCTTCATACCAATCGCAGGTAATGCCACCCGCCGCAGAAGCTTCTCGTGGGAAATGGCCAGGATAATGTCCCCCGTAACCTCAACAGACCAGACGTGGAGAGCGCGCGATACAGTTGCAACCAACAGACGCCCATCCACATCATCCTCGTGACGCGCAATCAGTGGCTGCTGCTCCGAAGGTAGGTACTTGATAGTCAGATCTGACGATATGGGTCCTGTATCTTGCAACGTAATGATAGACTGGGCAATGTCCGTGATAGCCTGGTCCTTCTCCGCATCTGAAGGCGGAGCGAGTGGTATGCTGAGCACGGCGACCTTGCCATCGGTACATGCCACCACGACAACCGCCGTCGTCTTCAACAGTCTCACGGGTATAGCTGTAGGGTTGATGGTCGGTACAGCAACCCGCAGAGCGGCTTTCGGCTTGTCTGCAGAGCCCAACTCGATGTCCAACGCCTGCATGATGCCAGGAAAGGGACAGTCCACATCCTGCTCCTCCTCCTCTGCCTCGAAGAGGTCTTCCTGGGCCGTCTCGTGCGCCTTCGCCGTGGATTCTATCCCGTCGTCGCTAACGAGGTCGATTACCTCGGAGTATGTGCCATTCGTGGGTGCCGGTGCCGTCGCACTCTCTTTGCGCCGTCTGCCGCCTCGCCACAACACGCGGAGGCCGCGTTCGTGGCCGTAGACGAGGAGTGTAGAGCCATTTGGCGCAGTGACCGGATAGACGTGGGCCGAGTGTATTCGGTGCGGGAGACGGTAACTGCTCCCAAAGCTGGTCAGCGTATGTTTGCGCATCGATGAGCCTCGTCTGGGCGAGGGCGAGGGTGAGGGCGAGGGTGAGGGAGAGGGAGGGCGATGGTGATGGTGATAGTGATGGTGATGGTATGGACTAACTCTATGTGGAGCTTGCGCTCTCGTTGCGTGACCCGCGGCTCCACGTCCATGTCCAGTGCAGTGCAGTGCTGTCGAAGTTCTGTTTTTTCTTTATTGTTGTTGTTGTTGTTTTTGTTATTGCTGAGGTGGCAGCTGCCTTGCCTCGCGTCTTCCGTCGCGTCCTCCTCCGCGCACCGCACCTCACTTCACCTGACCTTTTCACACTCTTCACTTCAACCTCACTTCACCCTCACTTCAACCTCACTTCAACCTCACTCCACTCTCACTTCGCCCTCCACACCCATCGCACGACCCGGAGACTGGTCGGTCAAGATGCGAAAGGTCAATCTACGTGTCGATATCTGGAATGGCGGCCATCAGCTCACTGGGCCTACACACTCCCGTCGGCCTTCCATATCTGGTCACTGAAGGCATCCTCCCGCGAGACCCCAGCAGTGACCTATACCAGTGGGAGTTGTACACTTCCGAAAAGGGAGATGAAGAGATCGAAGAAGAGGTCCTCGCCACGCGGCATGCCGTTGTCTGGTCGCAAGGACAGTTTGTCCGCAATGCCTACCGCTTCGACTTGGAAGGGGAAGACATCATCCAGGCCCTCCTTACTACTTTTCCCACTGGCACGAAGCCCAAGATTCAAGAACGACACAATTTGGGGACAGACCGAACCCCTCACAACCGACTGGGACAGTCAGCGGAAGCACGAGATCACGACAACCACCAGCAAGCATCGCAGCCCGTTCTGGAAAGAGCATTGGTGGTGCTTTTCAAGTCGAAAGCTCACATATACTTCTTGCACGGCGCGAGCCATATCGTGAATCTGCCCTTTGAAGTCGAGAAAGCTTTCCCAGCTCCTCGTGGGCTTGTCCTCCAACGAAAAGCGACAGACAAACTCTTGTCGCCTCCCACACCCCGACTTCCCAGCGCACCACCAAATTCATTCATGTCCACTCAACTTCGGACATCACAGTCTTACTTACAGTCTCCCACTTTGCTCTCCAACTTCGCCATCAATAGGCCGACCCATCCTAGTCCACTTGGGAAAGATACGAAACTGGAAGCGCTCTTCCAGACTCTCGCCACTGGATCGCAAAAGGAGCCCGAAGACGACATTACAAATATCTACTCATTGAGCAGCCCGCTGTCTGATCTCGGCGTGGTCACATACTCACTACAGCACCACAAACCTGTCAGATCTGGCAAACTACGCACTGGCCCGAACGTGGAGTTTGAGGCTCTTGAGCCTGCTGAGAAAATGATATATGTGTCTGCTGAAAATGAGCTCCACACACATCAAAAGCTCGGTGTGGGACCTCTGATCCTTGTGGTGACATTCAACGCCGATGCCAACGCGGTCTCGGTGTGGCATGCCTGGTACCTCGAGGAGAAGTCACTGCGAACATTGCTGAGGCTCAGGACAGAACAAAAGGCTGCCAAAGCTCGACGACGGAGTTCTTTTCTAAGTGCAAGTGCTGCCACAGGAAGTGCAACTCCAGCTGTTCGACGCCGAGATGGTCCTCGAGAGAGTTTCGCACCTGCCAACGCCCTGCTACAGCCCGACGCCCTTGCGTCGCAAGGGGATCCAGTCTCGCGAAAAGCCACGCAAGAGGAGGAAGCGCAGATCATGGCTGCGCAAATGGACCCAGATTACAAAGATGAAGGCTCACAACAGCCTGTGCGTGAGGGCAACCGCAGAATTAGCAGCATTAATGCAGATGTCCGTACCAGCCAGACTACTGTCGGAGCTAGCTTCGCAGGCACTGCAGGACGTCGCCATACATCTTTCGGTGGTCATCAGGCAGGAAGGAGATCCTTGAGCCATCGCAAGAGCCGAGGCTCCACCCCTGGCAATGTCTTTAGTCAAAGCCTTGGTCCAGATGACGATACCATGGATTTGGACTCGACCATAGAATTCGACCCGGAAGAGAGCCTAGATGGGATTCTGCGCCACATTCGCAACACGTACGAAGTCTCAGGTCTAGATACAGTCTTCGGCAGTGTCGAAGAAGGCTTTAAGCGTGATCTCGTTGTCCGCAAGATACATTCTTTCGCGGTGGGGCTGCGCACTTCGACACGTAGCGAGGCTGGTCCACCAGTCGACAGCTACAGGGTTGCGACGCTGTCTGAACCTGCTTCCATCAATGGGCCGGACGACCCCAGAATCCGACTGTATCTTCACGATCGACAGAGTAAAGATGTGCAATACCTCGCGCTAAAGGTGAAGCATTGCGCACTATATCCAGAGCTAGCCGACTCACCGATAGTTGCGGTACCATTGCTCACTGGAGAGAGCAGACTCGATTTATGCGACGATATGATTCAGGTCAACGATGGAAAACTGCAGGCCATTCTGTTTGGCAGTCGAGGCGTCCAGTTCTCATTGGACGAGCAGCTACCCTGCCCTCTGCTATTCGATGCCCCTTACAGAGCTTACAACGCTCTGGAATTTACCCGCAGAGTTGAGGATGGGGAGGACGTTGGTAGGAATAGAACATTTTCACCTCCTCGGCCGCCACTCTTATTGCAGCACGTTGGAGCCCGAGGGGCCTTCGACGCGATTGGCGCCGATGGTGTGCATCACCGCAGAAGACTTCGTCTGCGCCCATTTGACCCTCATACAGATCAGCTTCTTACCTTGTGCGAGCTCATGCTTTCAAAGCAACAGGCGCGCACAGTACGAAAGACATGGTGCATGGCATACGCCTGGCTGAAGCAGCACCCCGAGAATGTTGCGGGAACCAGCAGCGACAAGGAGTTCGTGGCATTTGTCGCAACAATGTTCACCTTTGTATTTGGGATTCTGGACAGCAAAGCCCGAGCGGCCATCAGATTGGCAAAGGTCGCTGCTGGGAAAGGCACTGCGAGTAGCACTGTTGCCACAAGCGTGATGCAAGAAGAACATCAGTGGCACCGTACCACATGTTCTGCATGGTCGTGGCTGCCACCAGCTCGTACTCCAGCTGGTCCGATGTCTCCACGTACCCAAGAGAAGCGCAAAGATCAGCTCCTCGTCGCAGCCGCAGCAGTCGCCGATGAATTGATCAGCAGTAGTGTACCAAATGCTATGCAAACGAACTCGCTGGCGGCATCGACGGCTATGAAATTCATGCTGGGTCTTCACATCTTCCGAGAAGAACATGCGTTAAATGTACTCACCTCTTCACAATCTTTGTCCGCACAGCTGGTTCCTGTTATTGCTCAGCTGGGTTCCTGGCTCGGCCTTGATGGATGGACATTCGCTGCCGGAGGTTACTACAATTTGGCGGGTGCGAGAGAAGAAGAATGGGCTTACGTCAAGTCACGGCCCAACAGAATACTACAAACGGGTCTCCTTGAGCCGCCAATTAGTGCTTACCAGTGGTTCGAGCATGCTCTGAAACAAAACTCGCCCGAGAGATATCCCTCAATCTACAAAGTTGCGCAAATGGAAGCAGACCAAATTGTGCCCAAAGTGTCACAAAGGACTGCGAACACGCTCACGCCGCGGATGACCGCATTGTCGAACCTACTTGCGGCCACCAATGGTCTCACCACGAGCCCGACAAGGACCGTTGAGCTCTTGGCAGATGCACAATTTACAGTGGAGATGTTGGAAACTTTGCCCGAGTCTTTGGCAGCGCCGCTCAGGGAGGCCATCGTCCGTTGTGAAAAGGAGCCGCCGACAACATGGGGCAACGACCTGTTACGTTTGGTAGGCCGAGCAGACCTCGTCGTGGGGACGCATAAGAAGACAAGCTTACCGCATCGGCCCTTGGCCACATCAGCCATGAGCACTCGCGATGTGCATGCTGTATGTCATGTCGTCGATCATCCTGTCGTCCATGCAAAGACTAAAGAAGCTGGGCGTCACGCCATCTCCCAGCTTATATTCAGCGAAGATCGCAGGCTAGTGGAAGCCGCGAGCCTGATGCATTTCAACACCGTGCAACAAGGCTGGTGCCCGAAACATGCTGTTTGGGATGAGCAACGGCATTTCGACGAACAGCGTAAAGTCATGCAGCTTGTCACGACTCGAATGATTGCTCTTCCCGCTGGAGATGGTATGATTCATTACGACAGCCAGACGCCGTTGTTGACCGAGAAATATCACCTGGCTGGCTTCAGCTCGTCTTGTTTGATGCAACCTATGGGCCACACACTGACCGCGGACCGCACTGGTCTGACCGAGGAAAAGCTCAACTGGGCATATTTTCACGCTGGTGTCTCCGCTGGCCTCCGCATCTCGAAAGATGTTAGAGGCATCGACACTTCTTGGATCGCGTTCAACAAGCCAAGCGATCTCACGAACCGCCACGCTGGTCTATTGCTTGCTCTTGGCCTCAGTGGACACCTAAGACAACTGGCGAAGTGGCTATCATTCAAATACCTCACCCCGAAGCACACCATGACATCTGTAGGTTTACTGCTTGGGCTATCGGCTTCATACATCGGCACGATGGACGCTCTCATTACCAAAATGCTATCTGTGCACATTACCAAGATGCTACCTCCCGGCGCCGCAGATGTGAATGTCTCTCCAGCAACACAGACTGCTGGGCTGATGGGCATTGGACTCCTCTATTACAACACACAGCATCGTCGTATGTCTGAAATCATGCTCTCTGAGATTGAGTATCTGGAAATTGAAGATCCAGACAGTGGTCCGGACCCCTTGCGAGATGAGAGCTACCGTCTTGCTGCTGGGTTTGCATTGGGCTTCATCAACCTTGGCAAGGGCAACAACCTGATGGGCTTGCACGGCATGCAGCTTCCGGAACGATTGCTGGCCGTGGCGGTAGGCCCGCGGCCCATCAACGCTGTGCATGTGTTCGATCGTGCGACAGCTGGTGCTGTTATGGCTCTAACGCTCGTTTACATGAAGTCTGGCGACCAATCCATTGCTCGCAAGATTGATATTCCCGACACTGAAACACAGTTTGATCACGTGAGACCAGATATCCTCATGCTCCGAGCTATGGCCAAGCACCTGATATTATGGGATGAAATTCAAGTTCGGACAGACTTGTTGCCTGGCCAAATCCAAGTACCAAGCCGCCCGAAGACAGGAAACTCACAAAGTAGCTACACCTTCGAAAAGGGTTGGATTGGGTCCAATCTACCTCCTTGCTATGCAAACGATCCGGCCCCGCCGCCTGGACCCCATAGCAGCGATAGAATCCCCAGATACAACATTCTCGCTGGGCTTGCGTGGGCACTGGGCTTGAAATATGCCGGGTCAGGCAATTTGTTTGCGCGAGACGAGATCTTGAGTCTCCTAAACTATCTCAGTCCTCGCTTTTTCCAGTCTTCTGGGTACTGGTTCGATGGTAAGATGGCTCGAGCTTCTCTAGGTCGTTGCATGAGCGTCGTTGCAGTAGCCGCTGCTGTCGTCATGGCTGGCACTGGTGATCTAGAAGTCTTTCGATACTTGCGGCGCTTACACGGCAGACTCGAACCTGACATTCCATATGGCTCTCACCTGGCTTCTCATATGGCTATTGGTATCCTCTTTCTGGCTGGAGGCACCTTCACTTTCGGCACAAGTGAACTTGCGATCGCAGCCTTGATGGTTGCTTTTCACCCGATATGGCCGACTGAGGTCAACGATAATCGAGTCCATCTCCAAGCCTTCCGCCATCTTTGGGTTTTGGCTGCAGAAGCTCGCTGTATTGTTGTCGAGGACATTGATACGCAACGACCGGTTCATATGCCACTGAAGGTCACGCTGAAGAATGGAGAAGTAAGGAATATGCGAGCTCCCTGCCTGTTACCCGAGTTACGCAGTATCGCGACTGTACAGACCGATGATTCGGCTTATTGGCGTGTCACTCTGGACTTTGTGGGCAATCCTGAACATCTGGAGTCTTTCCGACAGGATCAACGTGTCAGCGTGCGACGCTGTCCTGCTGCCGAGGCACATGATTCTACATTCTCTGCGGCACTCGCTGCTTTAACGGGTATCAATTTGACCTCTACCGCTTCCCCTGCCGGTCACGGCGGGCATGGAAGTGGTAGCAGTCAGACTCCTTGGATCAACGTCATGACCCTCCCCGCGTTCAGTGGATTCGATCGCGCAGACATGGAGCTTTTGCTCCCAGCTGAAGTTCAGTCTTCTGTGTATATTGGGGAGAGGACCACGGTTATCGATGATCGTCTGGTGCTTAGAAATGGGACAACCAGCATGAGTTTGGACGAGCTGTGGAACTTAAGGACGTTGTTTGCGTGGGCTGAGAGAGAGATACATGTCCCTACACAGGAAAGCGCAGATTCCGATGACGGTGCGCGACCAGATGTGAAGAGTACTGGATCCGAGCACGGTGGGCAACAAGAGGTGAAGAGTGACAGGTTCAGATGGCTTGGTATAGAGGTCTTGCAAGAACTGAGAGCCGGCATTGAAGAGAGGGGCAGAAGGCGATAGCGTACGGTGGATTGAGATGCATGGTGTAGGCGAAACAATAGTATGCGCGTATCATAACAGTATTGAGATCTAGACTTTTCACTCGGTCGTGTAGAGGACTGGAATGATCTAACAGCCAACAGCTGCGTCCGAAAGAGAGGTGGAGTGAAGCTGGAATGCGGCAGAGACGGCGAGCATTCCGAGACGACGAACAGAGCGCCTTGCTTCATCAAAGATTCACAATCCTCAAAAACAACAGAACCGTGTCGCTGGGTCATGGCGACTCGCCTCAATAGCGCTGCTCTTCTCCGCGTGCTCCCTTCGAACACTACGACCCTCTTTCGCCAAACACCACTACATTCGCTAGCCAAGCCAGCCATGGCTCTGAAGATGGCGACAGCAAGCATTGGGCTGCTGCTTCTGGCAGCTCAGGCTCGCGCACAATCGAGCAGCACCATTCAAAAACCTGCGGGCACAGTCACCGTCTATGGATCCTGCGGCACTCCGACCTCGACTCTGTTCCCTCCCCTTTTCTCCTACGCACCAATGTCTAGCAAGACTTCGACCGCTACCATCTCGACCTATATTCCTACCGTCTCAGACGTCCCGACATGTGCTCAAGGCTGCGTTGGCGATCTGGGAGGCTGCGCCATGGGCGATGTTCGCTGTATTTGCAGCAACTCGTCGTATATGACGGGAGTGGCAGCGTGCGTCAGTCGGAATTGTCCATTCGGGCAATGTCAACGTGAGTGAAGAGTTATCTGAAGAGACGAGTGCGTACGCAGCTTGCTAATGGTTGACAGAGGTTGTTGACTTTGGGACGAATGTCTGCAACAATGTGGGCGTGACCGTATTGCCACAGGTTTCTTGCCCTGCAAGTGCATCGACTCCTGCTCCAACGCCTCCAGGATATGGCTCTCCGAGTGCCTCTACTCCCACTCCTGCGCCCACACCCTCATCATATGTTCCCACGGTTGCGGATGTCCCGCAATGCGCACAAGGTTGTATTACAGACCTGGGAGGTTGCGCTACAGGCGATGTCAACTGCGTTTGCCGTAACACGCCGTACCTGAACAGACTAGCAGTTTGCGTTCCACAATACTGTAACGCGACGGAAGTTGCACGTGAGTACAGAGGAATAGCACTCATTCTGGTCGAGACGTATGCTGACCGATAATACAGAGGTCGTCGCCTTCGCGAACTTCGTGTGCAGAAGTGTAGGCGTCACGAGCTTACCATCGCCTTCTTATGCCTCGACTACTTCTCTTGCGCTATCATCCTCTGTCGTGTCACCGCCGCCAGGCTACAGTGCTCCCAGTATGCCAAACAACTCAACATCAATGGCAGGCTCGGCGCCACCATCGTACGGCGGTCCATCGAGTGTACCGTCGTCAGCTGGGGTTTCGAGCAGTTCGTCTGTAATCCCAGAAGGCCCTCCGGCTTATTCACAGCCAAGCTCGATTCAACAGACGACTACAACTACAACAACTCCAGGAGCTCCTCCAGGATATTCACAGCCAAGCTCGATCCAGGAGACAACCACGACTACAACAACTCCAGGGGCTCCTCCTGGGTATTCGCAGCCAAGCTCAATTCAGCAGACGACCACAACTACAACAACTCCAGGGGCTCCGCCAGTCTATTCGCAGCCAAGCTCGATTCAGCAGACAACCACAACTACAACAACTCCAGGAGCTCCACCAGTCTATTCGCAGAATACCCCGTCAAGCAGCACATCAACCTTCGTCCCAGCTTTCACCGAGCTCCCAGCTTGCGCTCAAACTTGTGCCTATACTGTTGGCTTCGGTGCCTGCCAGACTGGAGACGTGACCTGCTTTTGCCAAACTCCAGCTTTGCAAACTTCATATGCTGATTGCCTCAACAACGGATGCCCTGCGCCCGAAGCAACTCGTATGTATCATGCCAAATGGGACGTTCTCCTTGACATGTGCTAATGCATCTTTACAGAAGCTACTCAGTATGCCCGATTGGCGTGCCGAGCAAAGGGTATTACAGTCTATCCTGAGAGCAGCTCGTCAGCTGTGGGACCTTCGGGTTATTCTAGTTCTTCATCCAGCTCTGGCTCTATGTCGTCAAGTGCTAGTTCGACAGCTGCAGCACCCCCTGGCTATTCTGGACCTTCGAGCAGCAGTGCTACGCTCTCGTCCAGATCTGCCACGTCGAGCATCAGCTCTGCTGCACTATCTCCGCCAGGCTATTCTGGACCTTCGAGCAGCAGTTCTACGCTCTCATCCAGCTCTGTCTCGTCAAGTGCCAGCTCCGTTGCAACACCACCGGTCTACCCTGGGGCTTCAAGCAGCAGCTCTGTACGATCCAGTTCCAGCTCAGTGTCTAGCTCCATCTCTTCAGCTGCCAGCTCCAGCTCGTCCAGTTCGTCCAGTTCGTCCAGCGTTTCTCCGGTCGGTCCACCCCCAGCATATCCGCAGTCTACGACGACGACTACGACCACAAGCTTGACGACACCATCAAGTTCGAGCTCAAGCTCGTCATCCAGCTCGTCCAGCTCGTCCAGCTCATCCAGCTCATCCAGCTCGTCCAGCTCGTCCAGCTCGTCCAGCGTGTCTCCGATCGGTCCACCGCCATCATATCCCCGAACTACGACAACGACGACTACCACGACTTCGCCATCGGTATCAAGTTCGAGCTCCAGCTCGTCGTCCAGCTCGTCTAGCTCGTCTAGCTCTTCCAGCTCGTCCAGCGTATCTCCGGTCGGCCCACCTCCATCATACCCACAACCAACAACAACGACGACGACGACGACTTCGCCATTGCTACCAAGTTCGAGCTCCAGCTCGTCATCCAGGTCGTCTAGTTCGTCGAGTACTCCTTCGATTGGGCCTCCTCCATTATATCCACAGCCTACGACAACAACGACGACTACAACCTCTACATCATCGAGTTCGAGCTCGTCTAGCTCGTCTAGCGTTCCTTCCGTCGGACCTCCTCCATCATATCCACAGCCTACGACAACGACGACGACGACTACAACCTCGACGTCGTCAAGTTCGAGCTCGAGCTCGTCTAGTATTCCTTCAGTCGGACCTCCTCCGTCGTATCCACAGCCTACGACAACGACTACAACGACGACGACTAGAACCCCGTCGTCGTCAAGTTCGAGCTCTAGTCCCTCGTCTAGTATTGCTTCGATTGGACCTCCTCCATCATATCCACAGCCTACTACTACGACGACTACAACAACTTCTCCTAGCCCCTCACCATCAGTCGTGCCTTTGTACGGCCAATGTGGTGGAGCCCAGTACACCGGTTCCGGACAATGCACACCAGGCACGTACTGTCAATACCAAAGCGATTCCTTGTCTCAGTGTGTGCCCACCTCATCGACCGGGACGACACTCACCAGCACAACGACAACGAGTACCAGCGCCAGCTCCACGCCGACTTGCTCTACGCCTGCCTATTCGGCTGGAAATTGCACCATCGACAACGGCAAGACCATTAGAGAGCCCACTACGGAGACATACTACAACATCTATTGTAACGATGATGTTCAAGGAACTTTCTACAACATCGAACCTACTTACTACAACGCCCAATCGTACCTAACGTGTATGAGCATTTGCGCCAGCAACAACAATGGAACTGGTTTCATACGGACTGACACCCCCGGCGCGTTCCCTTGCACAGGATTTGTTTACTCCAGTGGCAGCTCACCCGGCAATTGCTACTTCAAGAGTTTCCCCAGCATACAAAAAATTGTCGTGAGCACCAACATCCAGGTTCTTGCCATTCTGCCGCAGTACGTGTCTGGCTATGTGGCTCCAACTGGTATCTGCAGTGAGAAGACTCGCATCACCACCACCCGGGCTGCCACGACTACCACCCGGCCTACCACGACCACCACCACCACTACTGCTAGGCAGACGACGACGGTGGTTTAGTAGAGAGAAAGGGGTCCACTTATGGAGACGGTGTTGTTCAGAAATATTCGTAGGGGAGGGGAGGGGACCAAGGGGGGGGGGTTGCTTTTTGATGAGATTTTTATGATAGCAATTATGTACTTGTGTTGGTTGGTGGCTATTTAGGTAGAGTGAGCGTAATTTAGCTAAGCCGTATCGGATATAAATTCGAAAGAGTGTCTTTCTCTCCAGCGTCTAGTAAGTAGTAAGTAGTAAGTAGTAAGGTAGTAAGTAGTAAGTAATAGTACTTCGTATCTCGAACCCTGCCTCGTTCTGCCCTATCGACACGACTCTTTTTTATAGTGTCTTTGTCTTGTCGGTTTAGGTACACCTCCTACTCCGCCCTGTTCGGAATACTTTTACCTGACTGCATACCTAGGTACACACTAATATTATTCTTTTTGAACATGCTCGGTTCTCTAATTCCTGTTCCAAATCTCTGGATTCTATGCTTGGACTTGTAGTCTCATAGACAACAAGTCTTCTTTGGAGAGAAAGGAAGACAGAGAGAGAGAGCGTATACGCTTGTGCTTCAGCTGGGTGGTGGGCGGGTTGCTTGTGCTTGAAGAGATGGGTGGTGGGCGGGTTCTTGATCGTCTGTAGTAGACTGGTGCTCTCTCGAGCTGGTGCCTCTGTATGGGCTGGTGGAGGGGACGGGTGTTATTCCGATGCTACCATTTGTTAAGCGGTCAGGTATGTTGATGCTTTGTACTAGGAGGTAGATAGGCAAAGTAGGAACTAATATACATGATGCTTCCGCACGTGCTCAGAGCCTACTTCCGTAACATCTCATCTCTTATTTTCATCTACCATTGTTGTGCCCTATCGCGTTGCCGTCTTCTGTTGTGCCTATGCTTTGCAGTTGGCCGCTATCAAAGCCTTTTCTTTTCGAATAGCTTGTGCCTGTTTAATATAGTCTATTATACTCGACTGTTCAACTTCAACTGGCACCTGTTCTATAGTCTATATCAATTTCGATAAAGTAGTGCGTTCAGAGGGTATACGAAAGTACTAGTTAGCGGATTGCAAAGAGCAGGCGTCCGGAAGTTGTATGTGCAGAAGATGTGCGCGCGCGCTGCTAGTAGTAGTAGGCAAAGGAAAGATGGATGCTAGAATCCATTTGAAAGTACAATATCTTATTAATAGCTTGATAGCTTGGAAGGGGGGGGGGGGTGATGTATTATATATATAAAAGAACCTTTCCTAAAACTAATTCTCTCTCTATAAGATCGCGTCTGAGGAGAAAGTAGCGTAGCGCTCATAGTACTATCAGAGATAGATATTACGTTGGAGCTCTAGGAACTCCAGTAGCCGAACCTTCAACGGCTTGGGTACTCCGCGGGCGGTGCTTCGGGCGTATAAAGCGAACTGTTGTACTAGGGAGGTTTCCGCTAGTGTGAGGGTCGACATACGCAGTGCTTGGGGGAAAGGGTCGTTCGATCGCTCAAACTGGTGCCGCTAGTGCGACTGGTGCCTTGATTGATCAAGGCTGGTGGAGGTGTAGGTCGAAGACCGATGCTACCATTTGTTACGTAGTGTACCACTGCTGTGCCTTTCCGCGTAACAACGCCGGAATTTGGTCTCGCACCAAGGTCTCATTTCGGTACTCCACCGAGGTTTTCAACCGGTCGATGAACGAGTGCACATCTCGGTAGACTGTGTTATGTCCTACCGTAATGACCTGCCCGGGATCGGCCTCGTCACAGTCAGGGTGGAAGTATCCCACCTCAGAGTCCCGCCAGGAGGGAGTCCGGGTGTCCGGCTCACGCACCTGTGGCTGTGGCTGCCGAGCCATCACCTCCGCAACGATGTGGGAGATCTGAGCGAGCTGTTGGTGATGTATTATATATATAAAAGAACCTCTCCTAAGATTAGCTCTCTCTGTATAAGATCGCGTCTGAGGAGAAAGTAGCGTAGCGCTTATAGCACTATCAGAGATAGATATTACGTTTTTTTTTCTTTTCAACTTTTCGCTCTGATTTTGAGTCCTAGTCGCTTTCTCTAGTAAATGGAGAATGAATGCCACAGACGTTGATGATCTGGCGAAGGAGTAAAAGACTTTGAGTTAATTTCATACTACTTCCCTGTTCCTGAAAAAAAAAAAAAAAAAA